>CAUYRT010016088.1:0-65911 GCA_963574885.1 Lepilemur ruficaudatus | reverse complement strand
TCCCTCTGCCTCAGCCTCCCAAGTAGCTGGGACTACAGGCATGCGCCACCATGCCCGGCTAATTTTTTCTATATATTTTTAGTTGGCCAATTAATTTCTATTTTTAGTAGAGACGGGGTCTCGCTCCTGCTCAGGCTGGTTTCGAACTCCTGACCTTGAGCGATCCGCCTGCCTCGGCCTCCCAGAGTGCTAGGATTACAGGCGTGAGCCACCGCGCCTGGCCTGAAGTTTTTGTTTTTTAGAAGCAGTTCAGGAAATAATTGAAGAAAGAATTATAGAATTTTAATATCGGCATTTTGTAAACGCTAATGAGTTAATGGATCTAGGCAGTGATTAGCAATGGCTACTAGCGAAATAAAAGGAGAGACAACCAGACATTAAACAGTTACATTAATGGAAGTAAATAACCTCACATATATGTCTGTCCCTCCCCACCCCCCAAACCTGTACTTAAGAGATTTAACTAGTTCACAGGATATAAAGAAACAGAGATGCATATTAAATGACAACAAGGGATGCAATCAGCAAAATTCAGACCACAAGACAAAATGACCTAATGTCTTCGGTCAACAAATTCCAAGGAGTTCAAAAAGTGGAGGAAGGGAACCTGTAGATTAAAAGAAGCAAACATTCAACCTGTCACGTTGTATGGATTTTATTTGGATTTTATTCTAATGCATTGTAAAAGGAAAGTAAAAAAGTATAACTTTGTGAGATAGTTGTGGGAAATTGAACATTGTCTATGTATTTGATATTAAGGAATTATTGATTTTGAGCTTTTTGTTTTTACTCGTGATAATGGTATTAAGGATACTTTTTCCCCAAAGAGCAGTTATCTTTTAGGGTGAGTTATGTATTGAAATCTGTATTCATGAAATTATACCATGTCCAGGATTTGTTTTAAAATGATCTTGAGGAGGTAATAGATAATTTTAAATTGGTCATGAATTAATAATTGTGGAGGTTGAAATATGGGTGTGTGGGTTTTCATTATAATATCCTCTCTACTTTTGTATTTGTTTGAAATTTTCTATAATTAAAGTACTGTGAGAATTTAATTGGCTATTTTCTACCCATAGTGGTACATAAAATAATTCTAGGTCTCAGAGTTAATTTCAGTGAAATATAGGATGTTGTTTTCTTTTTATGTTTTTTTCTTAGTAAGATTTTAAGTTTCTAATAGTCCTTGGCCACAGCTACCTGATAACAAGGTAACTAAATCTATAGATGTAACAAACAAAACTGAGACTCAGTAAACTAAAGTGATAAAAACATGTATGATAGCAACAATTTCAGGAAAGTAGTTTTCTCTAGTGGTGTATAGCTTGTATAGTAACTTAAAAGGAAATTAGTATGCTGTTAAGTAGAAAATAGGCTATTACCAACTCAACTAACAGAACACCAAAATCTGTATGATCCTGCAATTTAGGAAACAGGCCTGCTAATTAGTGTGATTTATTTTGAACAATGTCAGTAGGGCTTTTGGGAGGCAAGCAAGGCTGAAGATTAAAAGATAGTTGTCATTTGCACTGTCATAAGCAATGTAGCCACCAGTATTGCTATAACAGAAAGCTGTTTCAATCAGCACTTCTACTTTTCCTTCTAATTGTAAAGTTTGAAGAAGAGTACCACTTGAAGTGGGCACCACGGGCTGAATGATAATTTATGGTTGACAAGGTCTGATGGCTCCAGGTCCCCTAGTTAGCTTCTACTTGAGATGAGTTACAGTAGTGTTTTTTTGATAATAGTTGGAAAGAAAAAATTAAGTGCATTATTGACATTAAATAGCAGGACTTCTTATATATACTTTTTGTTACAACATAGTTTAAGTTTGCATAGGATGGCAGATATTTTTTTTTTTTTTTTTTTTGAGATAGAGTCTCGCTCAGTTGCCTGGGCTAGAGTGCCGTAGCGTCAGCCTAGCTGACACAGCAACCTCAGTCTCCTGGGCTCAAGCGATCCTACTGTCTCAGCCTCCCCAACAGCTGGGACTATAGGTGCACGCCATGATGCCCGGCTAATTTTTCTATTTTTGGTAGAGGTGGGGTCTTGCTATTGCGCAGGCTGGTCTTGAATGAGCTCAATTGATCCTCCCGCCTTGGCCTCCCAGAGTGCTTGGATTATAGGCGTGAGCCACCACCTGGCCAGAAAATGTTGACTAGAATTTTAATGTTCATATACCCTGAGCATAGCAGTTTTACCTATTTTACCAGTTTTCTCTATTGTGGCCTTTTATATTTTCCTTGTTATCTGTAGCTTAACAAGATAAGATGAAATTTGCATTTGGGGAAATTGTGTAAATGGAAATACTGTTATGTGAAATGGAACTTTTCTACATATTTTAACCCTTGCCCATATGCTAGTATCAATACTGGTTTATAGCCTTTGAAGTAAAAATTAAGACAAATTAACCGTGTCCTTTTATGTCTTTGTGCAGAAAACTCTTCATACAGTGAAACAGAAGGAAAGAAAAATGAAGCAATAAAGATATATAAGGTTTGTTGAAATAAAATTTTTTCATAGATAATAACACCTTATGGTTACTTAGTACATAGCTCTAGTCCCTTGGGTATATAAAAATATTTTAATATAACTGTTATGTGCCTATTATGGAGGTATTTTTATTTGCTGTTTCACTAACTACTTTTTACTTTTCTAGCCTCAAAGATCAAATTGGCGTACAAATCAGTGCTTCAGAAATTTTTTCTCCAATATATTTTCTTCTAGTAGTCACACTGGAGAATCTTCTTTTACCTGTAGAGCTTATTGGTTAGTATTTTATACTTTTAATTGATGCTGTCTATACTACTTGATATTTTAATGATTATGATTACCTTTTCGTAGAAATTTAAACTATGGGCTCAATAACAATTATGAAAAGCCCACCTTGTTTTTGTTTTTTTCTTTTGGAGAATAAACTAGTTCTAAGACAAAACCGGTTATTTTGTGAGCTTTTATATTATGCGTTGACTGTCAATGCCAGTGGGCTTCGTTTTCATTAATAAGTTGTTCTATCCAAGCTTTTTATATAATAGAGGAGTAGGCGACTTATTAAATTATAGAGAGTAATACCCAACAGAGCAGAAACGTTTTAGAGCCTACGCAGTCATCTTTGAATCCTAGTGACTGGCACGTAAATACTAAGTAGATATTTGTGGAATTTGAAGATTAAATTAGGGTTTTAAAATCACATATACAGTTAGCTGAACTAACAGGACAGAATAAGATTGTGTGATTTAATTTTAGAGCTTGGCAAGGTATTCTAAGACAACAATTATATCTGAGTAGCTTTTTGAAAAGCTGAACTTTTCAAAAGTTCATCCATTTTTGGATACAGTAATCATACCCTCCTTTATTTTCTTCTTTTGTCTTAGGCTAGTTTCTAGTGGCAAACTATTGCACCTAGAATGCCTTTCTTTTAATAATGAGGATTTTAGTATGAATTGACTTTTTTTTTATCCTGTCACTTAAGATAGAAATGCAGGCATTATTTTTAGGAATCAAATAAATATAATTCTGATTCGTAATATAAAAATTGTACTTAATTTAGGAATAAGTTTGTATTAAAAGCATTTAAATAGAGAAAAACATTCTTATATGTGTGACCCATAATGCTAGGTACAAAAACTGCTGCTATTCTTGATATAACCCAGTTGTTTCTTTGAACTTAAAATTTTGATGAAGATCTAAAATTTATCTTTTAGTACAGAATTTATAGAAGTCAATGAAATCAGTGCATTGATTAGGCAGAAGAGACAGGAACTGGAATTATCATGGTTTCCTGATACATTACCTGGAATTGGAAGGTAAAACAAAAAATTGTTTACTAAAGTGTTTACAGGCTAATGTGAGCACAAGATATCATTAATATTAATACTTAAGTTCAGGGGTACCTTATTCAACAGTTATCTGCCTAAGGAAGTTTTGTGCACATTAAACTTTGATGTTTCAAATGCCTAACGAAGATTGCTATTTAAAGGACCTCTTAGGAAGTAAAGAATCTTTAATTTATCTGTTTAATAAGTATAGGTATTTATATTCTAGATTTATTTAAAATGGAGAGCAGTTGAGTAGTAAGATTCATTATTACTAGTAGCATGTAAACCTGTCATCCTTCCTCTACTCTTCCCCCATTGCAGTCTCCCCTGTAAGCATTGCTTTAATCATATTTCCCTGCCTGGACTGGAGTGCATTGGCACAATCATAGCTCACTGTAACCTCAAACTCCTCAAGGGATTCTCCTGCCTTAGCTTCCCAAGTAGCTGGGACTGCTAGCCTGGCTATTTTTTCTTTCTTTCTTGATTTTATTTTATTTTTTTATGAGTTAGGGTCCCACTATGTTGCCCAGGCTGGTTTCGAACTCTTTGTCTCAAGTGCTTCTCCCGCCTTGGCCTCCCAAAGTGCTGGAATTATAGGTGTGAACCACTGCACCCAGCCTGAAAAATGTCTTTCTAAATAATTATTTGATCAAGTGCCTAATGTTCATGACTTTCTATACTCTGGTTCTTTCTTTCTTAGTTTAAGTCCTCAAGTTACTAGCCCAGTGCTAGGTACATATATATTTAAATCAAGCTCCTAAGTAAAGATTAAAGTTCTTGCCTGAGTTTTAATGTTCATTTGTATAACATATTATGACTCTATATGTCACTATAATATAGACAGTTTAACATAAATAGAAGTAAAATTAGGAAGTCCAGATAGGTATACTGTGAATACTATCAAACCCTTCTTTACAGTTACGTATTTTAAAGTATACATGTAGCAGTCACCTTTTTTCCCCAAGATTCTCCTACTGCAGAATCTCCCTGTATATTGAATCAAATAGTCTTTTATTAGGTAGACTTAAATTTAACAAAGATAAAGAATCTGGGAAGTGGATTGAGTTTGAATGCAGAAAATTTTGTGGGTCTTAAGAGGTCCTTAGGGACACTGAACTTTGAAGAGCCGTCTTCAAATCAAGGAATTTTAGAATACTATATGGTGATAGAAATCAGTTCATTGGTTGCCTGGAAAGGAGGGAGAAGGGTGCAGAGAAACATGAGGACACTTTCTGGGAAGGTGGAAATGTTCTGTTTCTTGATTGGAGTGGCAGTTAAACAAATAAACACACTGGTCAAAAGTCAGCAAATTGTATGCTTAAAATCTGTGCCTTTTATGTTGAAATTATACATCAAAGTTGATTTTTTGTTTTAGAGTGGTGTAGAAAAGAATAAAAGCTAAAAGAAATTCTTGACAAAGTAGTACATTAAATTATTTTAAAGAGAAACATCTGTATTAAAGTTGCCTTCATCTCCTGCGGCCTTTACTGTTAATTTATCAGAAAAACATGCTTTTAAAGGTGTTTCTTTGCAGCCATTGGTAACCATCTTTAGACCTTGAATTTACATTTTTAGTTTTTTGGGCAAAAAAGGTTAAAGCACTATATTTTAATATTGCTAACTTGATTTGGAGAATTAATTTTAAATTGCTGGTTTGATTTTTTTAAAGTATTTAAACAAAAATGTCTTTGTTTTGAATTTTCAGAATTGGTTTTATACCCTGGAATATTGAAATGGAAGTTCTTCCTCTCATTTCTTCTGTGTTGCCAAGAACTATTTTTCCAACAAGTACCATATCTTTAGAAAATTTTGGTAAAGTTTGTCAAATATTTTTTTCATTTTAAAAACTGTTACTAGTTTCTTCCAGTGTCATAAAAATGTGATTGTTGATTTAGAAAAGCTGTAAGTAAGGTATAGTAACTCCTAGATATTTCTGCAAATGTTTGGACAGTGACTTGACTTTAAAATCATTCCAACTAGAGTATACACACAGTAGAATACTATGCAGCCCTGTAATAGGAAATCCTGTCAGTTGTGACAACACAGGTGAATCTGGAGGACATTATGCTGCTAAGTGCATAAGCCAGACCCAGAAAGACAAGTACCACGTGATCTCACATGGACTAAAAAGTTGATCTCATATAACTAGAATGTAGAGTAGTGGTTATTAGGAGCTGGGGTGCCTGAAGGATAGGGGATTGGGGAGGTATTGATCAAAGGATATAAAATTTCAGTTAGATAGGAAGAGTAACTTCAAGAGAGCCATCATACAACAATGGTGACTATAGTTAATAATACAGTTGACCCTTGAGTAACATGGGTTTGAAATTCATGAGTCCACTGGTACACAAATTTTTTCAGTAGATATACTGAAAAATTTTTTGGAGATTTATGACAATTTGAAAAAACTTACAGAGAAAGTATCTAGCCTAAAATATTGAAAAAGTTGAGAAGACATGTCATGAATGCATAAAATATATGTAGGTACTAGCTATTTTATTAATGTGATTTACCCCCATAAAATATATACAGATCTATTATAAAAGTTAAAATTTATCAAAACTTATGCACACAAACACAGACTGTGCATGGCACCATTCACAGTCAGGAAAAATGTAAACAAAGGTATGGTATTAAATCATAATGGCATAAAATTGACTTACTGTGGTGAATTCAAGTGTTGTATCTGCTAAGTGCAGTGTAAAACTAATCATCTCCAAGTGAACAGTTTTCCCTTCTAGTAAATTGCATATTTCAGTAAAAGGTAATCTCTTGGTGATACGTAATGTCATGTTTAATGCAATACCATAAACCTTGACTGATACCATGGGACCCATATGAAGTGGCATAGAGAAAACTTACGACATTACAAGGAAAAGTTGAATTGCTTTATGTGTACCTTAGATTAAGGTCAACAGCTGCAGTTGCCTGCCATTTCAGACAGACAATTCGTCTTGTAAACAGATGATGTAAACTTACGGTATTGATAAATACAGTACTGTAAATGTATTTTCTCTTTCTTGTGATTTTCGTAACATTTTCTTTTCTCTAGCTTACTTTATTGTAAGGATACAGTATATAATACATATTACAAATATGGGTTAATCAACTGGTTGTGTTACCATTAAGGCTTCTAGTCAGTAGTAAGCTATCAGTAGTTAAGTTTTTGGGGAGTCAAATGTATGCTGATTTTTGACTGTGTGGGGTGTTCTTGCCGCTAAAACCTGCACTGTTCAAGGGTCAACTATATTATATTGAAAATTGGCTAAGAGAGTGGATGTAAGGTGGTCTTTCTACAAGAATAACTATGTGAGGGAATGCAGCTGTTAATTAGCAAGACTCAGTCATTCCACAGTGTGTACTTATAAACATCATGTTGTACACAGTAAATACATATACTTTAATCTGCCAGTTTACAAGTAATCATCCCAAGTAAAAAGTCTGTTTTACAGTTTTAAGAAATTATGACTTGAAGGCTTTGAGGAACTGATTAGAGGTCTCCTTTCTGTTTAGGGCTTTAGTGTCCAAACTATAGATCCTTTAGAAGTAACATCTGTTCATAAAGCAAATAGCAATTAGCAGGCCAAATGGTATTTTCCCTTTTTTCCTAATAAAATTGCCCACACAGATCCAAATCTAGTAATAATTTGTTTCAGTGTCATTAACAAAAAGCTGATGAACACCTCATATTACTCAGATATTAGCTATGTATTTATTCATAATTTGATTTATGAGTATTTTGTTTTACTCTATTACACACTATTGTTTGCTAAAATTAGCTAAAGCCAAACTATTTCTTAAAACATATTTACTTTTTGAAAATTAATTTTACTAGGTACTTCTTGCAAGGCATTAGCACATACCCAAGAAGGAGAAGAAAAGAAGCAAACTTCTGGTACATCAAATACCAGAGGATCAAGACGAAAACCTGCAGCAACAACTCCTACAAGGAGATCTACACGTAACATGAGAGCTGAAACAGTCAGTCAGTCTCCGAGATCCCCAGTATCAAATAATTCTAGGTGTGATGCCCCAGGTAACAATAATCCATCTGTAAGTGTTTCCTCTTCAGCTGCATCAGAAAAGCAAACAAGACAAGCTCCAAAACGGAAGTCTATAAGAAGAGGAAGAAAACCACCTTTATTAAAAAAGAAGCTTCGGAGCTCTGTACCTCCACCTGAAAAATCATCTTCCAGTGATTCAGTAGATGAAGAAACAGCAGAATCTGACATACCACCTGTGCTAGAAAAAGAGCACCAATCAGATGTAGAAAGTAGTAACACTTGTACTGTGAGGACAGATGTAGAAAACCAGTCTCCTAACTGCTTGCAAAGTTTCAGTGAGCAAATAGAAAGTGAGAAACATGCTGAGAATCGTGATATAGAGGAAAGCGTAGAATCTTCATATTCTGAGTCTTGTACTCAAGATCCTCTTGTGCTACTTGAACAGGAAGAAGAAATTCAAAAACTTGAGAATACAGATAGAGAGGCTAAAGTTTTGTGTTTAGAAAGTAAGATTTCTGAAAATATTTTTGAAAAAGGAGGTGATCCATTAGAAAATCAAGACCAGATATCTGGACCTTCAGAATCAGAGGTAAAGGCAGATATGTGTACAGATCATCCTCCAAACGATTTTCTTCCGTGTTCAGGATCTGAAAGTGAAGTACACCAATCTGTATTTAGTCCCTTACCCGAGTTACCTGAGAATGCAGAGTCAGTGGTTAATGAAGAAAAAATGGGAGAGAATCCCATAGCAGAAATTCTTGATCATAAAGATTCTACAGTAAAAGTAGAAGAGCTTGTAGAGAGTCCCAAGTTAGAATCTTTTGAGGGTGAAATGATACAAACGGTGGACAGAAAATCTATTGAGAGCTCAGAGGTTCAATTGCTTGGGCATGTTGAAACTGGAGATACAGAAATAATTACAACATGTGATACTTCTGAGAAGGAAAATGTCAATAGTATTCAAGACTCTGAAAATAATTTATTAAAAAATGATCTTAACACCAAGTTGGACAAATCTTTAGAAGAAAAAAGTGAATCTGTGATTGAACATCCCAGATCTACAGAGTTGCCTAAAACACACGGTGAACAAATTCAGAAGCATTTTAGTGAGGACAACAATGAAATGATACCTATGGAGTGTGATTCATTTTGCAGTGACCAAAATGAATCTGAAATTGAACCATCTGTAAATGCTGATTCTAAACAACTGAATGAAAATTCTGTGGCACTCAGTTCTGAAAATAATATACCATCTTCTGATCCTGCAAATGAAAAGACTGAAACTGTATCTCAACCATCAGAAAGCTCAATGGATATAATAGATAAAGCCAAAAAGCCGCGTACTCGCAGATCCAGATTTCATTCCCCGTCTACTACTTGGTCTCCCAACAAAGATTCTGCACAAGAAAAGAAGCGGTCCCAGTCTCCATCTCCCAAAAGAGAAACTGGAAAAGAAAGTAGGAAGTCTCAATCCCCATCTCCTAAGAAAGAATCTGTCAGAGGACGGAAAAAATCTCGTTCTCAGTCTCCCAAAAAAAATATTGCAAGAGAAAGGAGGCGATCTCAATCTCGGTCTCCAAAAAGAGATAGTACAAGAGAAGGCAAAAGATCTGAATCACTGTCCCCAAGAAGAGATACTTCTAGAGAGAACAGAAGATCTCAGTCAAGAGTGAAAGATTCCTCTCCGGGAGAAAAATCCAGGTCCCGGAGCAGAGAAAGAGAAAGTGATAGAGATGGACAGAGGAGAGATCGAGAAAGAGAAAGGAGAACCAGAAGATGGTCTAGGTCCAGATCCCATTCTAGGTCACCCTCAAGATCCAGAACAAAAAGTAAGAGTTCATCGTTTAGTAGAAATGACAGAGATAGTTACTCTCCCCGGTGGAAAGAAAGGTGGACAAATGATGGTTGGAGATGTCCACGAGGAAATGATCGATACAGAAAGAATGATCCAGAGAAACAGAATGAAAATACAAGAAAAGAAAAAAATTATGTCAATCCAGATGTTGTTGATCCAAATTCTGCTGAAAAACGTAGAAATGACTGTCTTAATTGGGTAACAGAAAAAATAAACTCTGGGCCTGATCCAAGGACCAGAAATCCAGAAAAGTTGAAAGAGTCTCATTGGGAAGAAAATAGAAATGAAAATTCAGGGAATTCTTGGAATAAAAACTTTGGTTCAGGTTGGATGTCTAACCGTGGTAGAGGTAACCGTGGGCGAGGCACTTACAGAGGTAGTTTTGCCTATACAGATCAGAATGAAAGTCGGTGGCAAAACCGCAAACCCCTCTCAGGGAATTCAAATAGTGCAGGGAATGAGTCTTTCAAGTTTGTGGAACAGCAACCCTATAAGCGAAAAAGTGAGCAAGAGTTCTCATTTGATACACCTGCAGATAGATCTGGGTGGACATTTGCCTCTAGTTGGGCTGTAAGAAAGACTCTGCCAGCAGATGTACAAAACTATTACTCAAGACGAGGCAGGAATTCTTCAGGTCCACAATCTGGATGGATAAGACAAGAAGAGGAAACGACTGAACAGGGTAACATATTCTCTGTTTCTTTATTGATGCAGTTTTTGAAGAAAGGGATTATAAATTTAATATCTTTTTTGTATGAATTGATGTCATCCTTATTTGTACTTTTTATGTTAAACTGAACCTTAGTTGTTTACAAGTCACTTTGCATTATATAAATATATGTACATACATTTATGTACATTTAATATATATTTTTAACCCCACCCTTGCTCCAGACCCTGCCAAAGACTTAAATAGTGAGGTACTGTTTGCTACAGTAGAAGAATTTGGGATGTTCCTATGCAGAGTTTAACTTCTATTTCATTTATTTCAGATGGGTGTACTTGAATTTTTTTGATCATTGTTCTCATAAACATAAGTGACTGTTCTAAAAATAAAAATTTTTCTTATTTTTCTTAAGAACATTGCAAGAAAAAAGCTGTTGAAGATATAAAATATTGATTAACCTTAATATTGATTAACCTTGTAATTTAATAACTAAGTCTTGTTTTATGTGATTACTTTTTCAGCTAGTCAGTAACTTTCTTGAGCTAGTGGTTCTTTGCTTATGTTGACATACGTTATTGTATGAACTTATTCTTAAAAATAATTTTATTTGAATGTTTTAGTAGGAAAATCAGTGCACATTATTTAGAAGTGACAGGATTAAACTAAATAATTGGAGATTGGTTTTGTTGTACTGAGTCTGTTTATTGCTATTTAATTTTAAAGTAACCAGTGGTTCTTTGCTTCTCTGTCTAAAGAGATTTGTAACATGAGTTTTTTCACAAGTCTTTTTTCTTTTGGTAGATTCTAACCTGAAAGACCAAACCAACCAACAAGTTGATGGTTCTCAGCTGCCTATAAATATGATGCAACCACAGATGAATGTAATGCAACAACAAATGAATGCACAACACCAGCCTATGAATATCTTCCCATATCCAGTGGGTGTTCATGCTCCTTTGATGAACATCCAACGCAATCCATTTAACGTTCATCCTCAGCTACCTTTGCATCTCCACACGGGAGTGCCTCTTATGCAGGTAGCTGCTCCTACCAGTGTGTCTCAGGGACTACCACCACCACCACCCCCTCCCCCACCGTCCCAACAAGTCAACTACATTGCTTCACAACCAGATGGAAAGCAATTGCAGGTATGTTTTTAGCAACTCAGGTTTAATAATGCCATTGTAAACATTTTCGCTATTAGAGACAGACGTTCAAGAAAGGGAGTCCTGGCATCCAAAAACAATTGTTTATTTGATTACAGTTTTAGGAAACCTTCATAATCCCTCTTTCACTGTCCTTCTCCAGACACCCCAACCCCCAGATAAAAAAATTAATTGAGTACATATCATCAGATATAAGCTACACTTTGCTGTTATTTATATCTAAACAGTTTTTTTGTCAGATTTAAGAAGATCAAATTGTGGGCCAACTATAAAATTTTTGTTTTCTTGGATTTTTGGGGTGGAGGAGTGGGAACTAGTGATTAAGTACTGTGATGAGGCTTGTATTGTCTTGTCCAAACATTAGATAAAGCTGTTCATTATCTGTTACCATCTATGTTTCATTTTCATTAACTTACCATGCTAAAAAGGAAGAAGTACCTCTGAGACAGAAAATTTGAATAATTTGCAAACATTTTGTTACTTATAGTTTTATACCTGCCTTTTAGAAATTCTAGAATCCTGACTGTTATATGTAATTGGAAGAGTAGGGAAATGGGATTTTAGAATTTGGAATCTTATATCTTTTTCTGCTGTCATCCCACTACAAGGCATTTGCCTTCACTGCCTCAATTTCTCCAATCTATAAAATCAGGGCACTTACTTTAATATCTTTGCAGGAAAGATACAGTTCTTAGTGCTATTCTTCTCCTCCTCGTTTTTAGTTACTGTCAAAACATTACAGTACACATACTTTTAAAGCGACCTTGACAAATCTAAATTAGGTTCCGTTTAAGAATGTTATTTATTTTTCTTCAAATAGCTCTTCAGATACAAATGACCTGAATTATGCATTTCTCTTAAGTACTAAGGTTGATCTGCTTTATTTTTTAATGTTATTTCTAATACATAACTAAAAGACTTTATTGCATACAAGTAATTTGTTAACTGATGATAACTTTTTAAAACAGGGTATTCCTAGTTCTTCTCATGTAAGTAATAACATGAGTACACCAGTCTTGCCTGCTCCGACAGCAGCCCCAGGAAATGTGGGAACAGTTCAGGGACCAAGTTCTGGTAATACTTCGTCTTCAAGTCACAGCAAAGCCTCTAATGCTGCTGTAAAATTGGCAGAAAGCAAAGTAAGTGTTACAGTGGAAGCCAGCGCAGATAGCTCGAAGACAGACAAGGCAAGTTCAAGGTTGAGAGCAACCTACATAATTCTGTATATGATGAAAAAATACCAGCTTTCTATTGTGTGAATGGTGAAGGGAATTTATTGTTTGCAGTCTTAAATCCCAGTATTATTTGAAGGGTTTTATCTTGATGTGTTGATATTTCATAATTATTTTTAGAAATATTTGCTATATGTATTAGTAAATAACTTTTATATTTGTCACACTGATATTTGAATTTTCTTTTAATATGTAAAGGTGGAATATTTTCAATTTCATATTGTTAAAGAAGCTTTTTGAAAGTATGTGGTTGGCAAATAATAATTATACATTTTCTTTTCATCAGAAATTGCAAATTCAAGAAAAAGCAGCGCAAGAGGTAAAATTGGCCATTAAACCATTTTACCAAAATAAAGATATCACCAAGGAAGAATATAAAGAAATTGTTCGGAAAGCAGTAGATAAAGTAAGTTACAGCTTTAGTGGAGTTACGTGCATATTGTTTTGAACCACTTCTATTTTAATAAAGGAATGCTGAAGTTTAATTAAAATAATAAAAGCTAGCTCCTACTAATTCTTGTCTGCTTTTTTACCTTTTGAATAAGTTTGTATGAGATAGGAAATGTGAAAATAAGTCTGGTTATCTCTTTGGGGTTTTCACAAAGCTTTCCATTTTCCTTTAATCCCTTTAAGCTTGAAAAAAGTTTTCCCCCCCTTTTTTCTTAGGTTTGTCACAGTAAAAGCGGTGAAGTAAATTCTACTAAAGTGGCAAATCTGGTTAAAGCCTATGTAGACAAATACAAATATTCACGGAAGGGGAGCCAAAAGAAAACTCTGGAAGAACCTGTGTCTACTGAAAAAAACATAGGCTGAATTGAGGAGCACTATAAAGGACATTATCAAGATATCTGCAAAGTGCAATTTCAACACGTACCAATAACTGAAAATCATACATAACTGTGATTGAAATTTGGTTTTGATAAAATTATTTTTTTTAACGTAGGATATAATGTTTTCTTCTAAGTAAATAATAGTTCTGCACTGCAACTTCTATATCCTTCCTTCCCCTCCCCCTGAAAAGAAAATTTCAAGGGAAAGTAAAGGGTTTAGAGGAAGGTGCGTTTTTACTAGGACTGTGTTATAGTGTGGATACTGGAAGATGTACAGCTTTTTGATTAAAACAATGGAGTGCATAAATTAGAGACTTCTAAGTGCACTGGTTTTGCAGGAGATATATATAATACATTTATTCTGTCAGGCTAAAAAATAAAGTATGAACTTTATGATTTTTCCCTTTACTTATAGAAAGCTAAATAATGTATTACCATGAAAAATATTTCTAATATTAAATAGAACATACCAGTTGCAGGGTTCCTAATGTATATTTTTACAGCACATATCTGAATAAATTGCTGAGATAGAAGACAAATTATCACATGAGTAAAATTTAGTGTTCAAAACTTTGAGACACTCTTCACCTGTTGTGTGACCAAATAAAGGTTATGCTGCTTGTTTCTCTTTTGTGCCTTTTTTTCCCCAATTGAGATGAAGCTGTTTGATTTGCCAGATTACAACTTTGGCAGTTCAAAGTCTTTGTTGAATTTAGATGACCAATTTGGGAAAAGTGTTGACATTGTAGAAATTATGTTCTTTCATAATACCTTCTACCCATCAGAGATGATAAATTATTTGTGCGAACTGGAGAATTGTGTTAAGTTGTGACCCTTTCCTCCTTGGGACGAAGGTAGAATTTCAAGACTCACTGCATTGGCTTCAGGTTGTTGTTGCTCATCTATCTAATCACTAATGAAATTCTTTTCACACTTGAGAAATTCTCAAATGCTTGACAGTGAATAAAATGTTAATTTGGTGACTATGTGTTGGCCGTTAGTCATATTGCAAAATTCATGACATTAAAACCTGTGTTTTGTTTGGAAAGAAAGGGGGAAATTGAATAATAAGTCTTGGTTAGGTTTTCAGGGACTAGGGATTTGGTTATTTTTTTTAAGTACTAGTATATGTTAATTTTTATGAAAGGTAAGTCTAAAAATGTTCAGAGGTATTGTTTTAATTGGAGTCTTGAAAGAACAGTGGGTTCTCTCCATGATAAACTATATTTCATTTCAGTAACAATTTTCAGTAGATACCAAATAACTGGAAAGCTGTTCAGATAAGATACTAATGGATCCAAGGTAGAAAAATGTCTCAGTGAAATAAACTGATAGTTTTACTAGCTAAACTCTTTAGCGAGAGCAATACTCTATAGGACTGTGCTTTTCTAAAGTAAAGATTATCTGTTTTTTAATTTTATGTGCATAATACTTTCCTGGTGCTAGCTTTGATAGGCAAAATATTTTGAAATGTTGGCTCCCATTATGATTGTGCTAGTACGTAAGCTTTGTTAGGTTATGAGTATAATCTTGAAAGTATTTCCAAGCAGTTTTTGATCTTCATTCTACATTTCTGGGCATTTGTAATATGGTATTCTACTGACACATATATTTTTAATTAAAGTTTGTGTTTAGATTATGATGGAGAAGTTTAGAGTATATTTCTTCTAAGAAAATACTAACACAGTGTTTCAGATATCAATGCACACCTCAGTTGTTTTGGTTAAGAACGCTATAAACAATTGTGGGAACTTTCAATCTATTTTGAGTTAAGGCTGGTTCACACTTTAAAAATTTTGTAGCAAATTGCTGTGCTTATGCTAATTAACCACACAATACATACTCTTCCTGCATTTTCTTTCAGTGACATTTAGTGAATTAGGTGACGTTTTAAAATGTGCTTATACCGTTTAGCTTTTGCAAACAAATTTTAAAGTTTTGGAGAAAACCTACGTGGTGTGGTCAAGAGTTAAACTCTCGTATCTTTGGTAGCATTCTCATGAATTATTTCTACCTTTCTTGAAAATAACAAGTATGTGTTCCATATCTGGGGCACTGGCTAGACTGCATTTAAAATAGCTAATGAAGAATGTTTCTGGATTAGAATTCAACCTTTTTAAATTCTGAAATGTTTAAGAATGTGTTAGAAAATGCATGCTTTATGTTGAAAAAATACGTTGCATTAACATTCCCCATTCTTGCTTTTGTCCAGAAATTCACATTAATTTTGCATGTGCACAGACTTAAAAACATTTTGTAGGGTTACATATTGTTATTTATCAAGATTCAGTATTGACTTGACCTTTGAAACCCTGGTCCCTTTAACTTACTAGTCACATTGACAGATGTTTTAGGCTATAGAGATGCCTAGGATTTTGAGACTAATGGGGTTATCTATGATTTTAACATTCCAAAAGTTTTATGATTTTTTTATAATTACATTTTATTACCTTCCTTTAAATGGTTACAGTGTGTATGTACTGTTTGAATGTTCCATCCAAAAGATGTAGCTTCAGAAGCACAGTGGTTGCCCCAAGGTCCATGAGACATTGTTTGTAGTATGAGGTTGGAGTGCTGTCTACTGAAATAATACTCTTAAATATGTAGTGTGTAATATTTTCTAATAAATTCTTTTGATAAACAAAGTAGTGTCTTTAACATTTTATTATGAAGGCTCCTGGGAAATGGTGACTTTTACTTCATTATAATCCTTTTCAAACGTGTTGAAGTATTGGATTTGTGGCAAAGTGACTAGCATCATGTTTACGTTAATGTTCAAGCTCTAAAGCATGCTTAGAGTTAGTGCTCAGCGTATATTTTGATAGCAGTTTCCCCCTAACTATGTAATTATTGTAGGAGATTAGAAAAACTTTAGTAAATTTGTAAAAGAGGGAAAAGACAAAAAGGAAGAATCACCTGTAATCCTACCATTCAAAGGTAACAACTTCTGGCTGGGTGTGATGGCTCACGCCTGTAATCCTGTCACGCTGGGAGGCTGACGCAGGAGGACCATTTGAGGCCAGGAGTTCGAGAGCAGCCTGAGCATAGCAAGACTGTGCCTGTAGTCCCAGTTACTCAGGCAGCGGAGGCAGGAGAATCTCTTGAGCCCAGGAGTTTGAGTTTGCAGTGAGATATGATGAGGCCACTGCCCTCTAGCCACGACAGGGAGACTCTGTCTCAAAAAAAAATTCTAATGCTTATCAAACTGCACGTAACTATATTATAACTTATCCTTTTTACTTGATATATTGAGAATTTTCCATTTTAATAAAAATTCTATAGTATGATTTTTAATGGCTCTATAGAATTTTGTTACATGAATGTACCATTAAAGCAATCCTTTGCTATTGGATACTAAGTTGTTTTTACAAATATAAAGGGAATAAATTAGTAAAATATAAATTTAACTGATATAAATAAGACTGATGTAAATGTCTTTGTAGGTAAGTCTTTGTACCAATTTCAGATTTTTGGGGGGATTAATTCCTTGAAGTAGAATATCATGGGCAGTTATTTTTCCATAAAACTTTTTAAAATGTGATTATACACAATGCTTTGTTTTTTTTTTTTTTTTTGGAGACAGGGTCTCGGCCTGTCACCCAGGCTAGAGTGCAGTGGTGTCATCATAGCTAACTGCAACTTCACACTCCTGGGCTCAAGGAATTCTCTTGCCTCAGCCTCCTGAGTAGTTGAGAGTACCGTCTGGCTGATTTTTCTATTTTTTGTAGAGACGGGGTTTTGCTCTTGCTCAGGCTAGTCTCGAACTCCTGACCTCAAGCAGTCCTCCCACTTCAGCCTCCCAAAAGTGCTAGGATTACAGGTGTGAGTCCCTATACCCAGCCCACAATGCATAATTTTTAAAAATTCAATTATATGTACTTATAAAACTTCATTTTCTTAATCTGATTTTTCTATCCAGAGAGAACCACCAGAAACATCTGTGTATCTTTCTAAAACTCTTCAGTGCATTTACAAAAATGGGGTTGTTTTAAGGTTCTAGGAAAGCAAGTTTCTCAGATCTTTTTCTCCAGCACATGAATGATATTCTGTAAATTGTACTGCATCTTTAGTCCCCTTAATAACTTGAAAATATATTCTAAAGTCAGCATATATAAATGTCATATGTTCTTTATAATGGCTACATTATGTTTCTCTGTTGGTGGCCACTTAAGTTATGTGCAGGTTTTGGCTATCAGAAACAGTGCTTTAGTGAACACCCTTTGTGACTTACCTCTATGAACCTCAATTTTTGTGTAGTAGGTTACATGTATTTCAGGATATGAACATTTTTCTTTTTTGTTTTTATTTAGGATATGCACATTTTGAACTTGGACAGAGACTGCTAAATTGTTCTCTGAAAGGATTATATTATAGGCCTACCACCTACCTGATAGTCAAGCTTTTATGTTGACAAACATTGTTCATCAAACAATGCATACCTACCATGTGTAAGGAATTGTTAGATTCTTCTTGTGTCAGATTTAATCTTATACATTTAAAAAAAAGTACAGTAGTAAGTGTATTTATTAAGCTTTTAGTAGGTGCCAGGCACTCTAAGACATTTGATATATATTATACTTTATAAAAACAATTCTAGTAATTATCTTTGGTGAGAAAATTGAGATGCATAAAGGATTCACTGAATTACTCTAGCTTCACAGCTACTTAAGTGATGGAGCTAAGATTCAGATCTAGGATTGGTAGACATCAAAGTCCAAGCTTGACTTGGTGTTAAATTGAGTTCACGTACGTAAATTAACATATAGTAACACGTGGGCGCAAGGGCTGATCCGAGAAATGAATAAGGTAGAAGAGGATGTGATTGACTTTACATGGGGAAGAAAAAGATGGGGAAGGGATATTGATCATGTATCTAAGCAAGCTCCCACGTTTCCTATCAAGGAGATACTAAACCTGTAATCTTGAAGCAATCTTTAATGACTTCTTTGCTCTTCTCACCCTGTTTCATTCTCTCCAACGATTGCTGTTTCCTCTGCATCAAGTCTTCCTTTGTAATAAAACCCAGCTCTGGTTACCTGCCACGTTACCATTTGACCTTTTTCAACAGTCTTAACTATTAGATTCTGTACAAACCAGTTCATCTTAGACACTGTAGACTAATCCAACAGCATAGTTTTGGTCATATTATTTCACAGCATTTATTCAACCGATAGTGCCAGCAAGGAAGTGTCAAATGCTAGGGAGAGTGAGCAAAACACTAGCATTCCTACCTTCATGGAGCTATAATGGGGAAAACATACATGTACGTAACTGCTACGGGTGTGAAAGGGAGGGCTAGCAGGTGCTCCACGAATCTGAGGAATTAATAGAACATGAGAGTGGTTAGGGAGGTAACACTTCAGCTAAGAGCTAAAAGGTAATTAGGCAGGGAGAGAAAGTATGAGCTGGCAGAGAAAATAGTAGAAGCAAAAGCAGGTCTAGCCGGAGATAGCATGGCATCCCTAATCCTAAAATGGCTGGGACGAAGATGGGTAGAAGATATTTTTAGGGAGTATGTTATGCAAAGAAAAGCTTTTAAGTAGGAGGTGTTTGACATCAGATTTGCATTTTGAAAAGATGGCTCAAAATGTTTCTATGGCTCAATAATTGTTTAAAACATGAAGTGTTCAACTTCACAAGTTACTGTTTTAAATTTTGTAAAACTGATAGTTTTTAATTCTGGCAAGAGTGCTATGACCAAGCACTACTGGTAGGAATGCAAATTTGTACAATTTTTCTGAAAGGCAATTTGAAAGAAGGTGATGCCAAATTAAGGAAATGCTTGGGAAATAAAACTGAGGAATTACGGAAACCCTTAAGAAAACAAAATGCAAAGGAACAGAATACTAGGAACAATGAAGCGAATATAAACAAAAAGATATGCACCAAAAACAGTTTATGTATGTGTGTATATGCTAGCAGCCTCCTGGCCTTGAGCCTGACTCCCTGAGGAAAGAAATCTCTGAATTACTCTTTATAATTAGACTCTACCAGAGGTGGTCAAATAGCTCCACTTACTTGCCATATGACCTTGGTCGAGGTACTTACCTATCCTCACCCTCTTTTTCCCACTTGTAAAATATTAGCTAGTACACTGGGTGTTTGTGAAGATTGACACAGCACATGTGACATGCTTAACACGGTGCCTGACAAAAGTGTTTAGCAAAATGTTAGTGACCAGTTTAAAACAGCATTTTAAAGTATGCAAACAATTTAAATGTCCATCAATAAGGGGTCTAGTTAAATAAATCATGGTACATCCATGTCATCCAACATTACATGGCTGTAAAGAATGATGAGAAAGCTCTTTACCTATTGATATGTAAAGATATTAAAATACTGAATTTTTTAAGAAGTGCAGCAGTGTTATGAAATATTTTGTGTAAGAAAAATACTCAAATTTCTATGTAATTGCACAGCAGAGGTGCACCCAAAAATCTGAACAGTGGTGATCAGGCAGTGGGGGTGGAATCCATCAGATGGGAGTGAGACTTTTCTTTGAGTATTTTTTAAAAACTTTGATTCTTGAATTATTTTTGTATTACCTACTCACAAAAGCTACTTTTTAAAAGGCAGTTTATCTTTTGAATAAATGTACCTAGTGTGGCTTGTATCTCAGACTGAAATCCACAGGAACCAGGACTTAATGATAGCCTTTTCTCTTAAGTATAGTCTCATTAATCAAAGGAAATGGATCTGCTTCCCTAGGTCAAGTATACGACAATGTGTCTTAGTGTTTCTGATTCATACTAAAGGCAGTTCTGGACTTAAATTTTTACCAACAGGAAATGAGGATATAAAAATGCAACAAGAGTTACGGATATCAACTGTAGTAAAGTTAACACAGGCTGTAATGTATTAATAATTAGAAAGAGGTACTTTCTTCCTTTGTTTTGCTGCCTCTGGAGAAGGCTGATGTAGTTGTTAAAATTCTGAGTATCTCAGTGACTATTTCATGTGTTCTGAAAAGAGTCAAGCAGTATGAGAATGGTAAGCTAAAATTTCCTTTGGATAGATACTAGATATTCTTTTTTAATTTACTATTTGGTAAAAACGACCAAGAGTAAAGCGCCAGGTGTCCCGCGTGGTTAATCCTACAGCTCTACTTCTCAGTTTCTGCTTTGGTGATAAAGAACATCATGTTTTCTTTGTTTGGTGTTTAATATTTTAATCACAGTGATTAAGACAGAACTCACTTATCCAAAACATTCTCATTTAAAAAATCATTTTTATTGTCATTTTGTGGTTTAAAAAAACATACATGGCATGACTATACAGTAATGAGACGAGTTTTCACACGTGGCTTGGATTACTGAGTCTCATTAGTATATAGTCACATCCTGTCTCGAGCTTGGAAGAAAAATATGCCTTCGCTATATGATTATCAATTTTGTTACTTAAAATTTATTGAGTGCCAACAGAGCACTAGGCACATATATAACACAGAATTGTACAGTCTCTATGTTGTAGACTATATTATTTACATAGATTTCTCAAAGGTAACATTAAAGCATGTATTTACAGAACTTTAGACAAAAATAACAATACTGGAAATCAGCAAGTTTCTGTCTAGCCAGGAGCACCTTTTCGTGAATGAGAGGGTTACGCAGAACGTATTGTGCAAGAGCACTTTAATTCCATTACACAGCAAGTCCATGTTATTATATAGTTCTATAAAGCTATGAGAGGAAAAACCTAAGTGAGAAGCCATAAATCGGTTTCATGAGGTCAAATACATTTAGAAAATTCTCTGCCGAGACCAATGCTTAAAGGACTACAGTCATATTTACATATAATAGCACAAAAGCTAGAACTACAGCATGCGATTCAGTGAGGTGGAAGAATGGTGAACAGGAAAATCATTTTTCTAAACCCAGAGTTTCTTCTCTTTTCTATTAATTTAATTACCATTGCACTTTCTTATTTTGAAAAGAAAGTTACCTTTAAAACAAACGTCGATGTTGCACAAAATTACTTTACAAAAATTCAAGAGGTTTTTTGGATGAGTAAAGTGAATAGAAAATTCCCCCACTGATGTGAACCATCAGGAGTGAGTTTGAAGGGTTGGAAAGCCATCCTAGGGTTCTCCACATGACCTCAAGGGTTTCTGCTGGGCAGCCCCAGTCTTGGAATATGGGCCAAGCATAAACCTCACAACCCTAGGAAATAATCCTGACTAATGTTGGATGAAATTTCTCAAGCATTCATTTGAGACATGGCAGAGTGCTATGCCAGGGATCCTCCTTCAGGGAGAAATTAGATTTTCCTTGGACACTACTTGAATCAGAATATTTTTTAAAAAATTTTATATCCAAACTGCAGCTCTTCACGCTAAGAATCTGCCCTCAAATTCAGGTTGAAGATTTGGATACACTGTGAGTCTTAATAAGCAGTCAAGAAACACAGTATCAAACAATGAGACCTCTCAGCCAAAGGTACAGTATCCAATAAAAAAAGGTATGTTGAGCTTTAACTGCACCAATCATATGCTATTATCTGGGTTTGCTCTGCATTATAACAAGATATAAACATTCAATCTCCTGCTTATGTCATGCAAATTTGTCATGTAAAGGACCTCTCTTATCTTTTCTCTAATATATTATCAGTCAAGATATAATCTAATAGGTAGGTGACCGTTAGACCTTGCCTTCAGCTGAATTTAGGATTCTTTCTATATTTTTTTAAGACTGTCTTAAGCATACTCAGAAATGAAAGACTCAAGAAAATGTTCAGTCTTTTATTTAAAAACTATAAACAGTCACCAAAGTAAATAAAGCCATTCTATAACATAAACTGTTAGGTCTATATTTTTTACTGCACATCCTAAGGACACAGCAGAAATGGTGGTTGGGAGGCCTTCCACATTTTTGGATGCTAATAGAACAGGCAATAGGCAGTTATAAATGGATACATTTCACGCTGGGGGGAAAAAGACAATTTAAGGAAGTGAGCAGTTTCTGAGCAGGAATGTGGTACAGTATTAAGAATGGAAGAATAATACAATAAAATTCCACACTATATTAAGATAGAAAAAGCAGTGAAGAAAATATCATACCTGCACATAATGCATATATAACACAGGAGAAAACCTGTATAAAATTCCATGTATTTAAACCAATTTACAAATACAAAAAATTCTGTCCAAGCTCTGAGCTTGCACATGACAAACGTTTACAGTGGATACATGTTAGGGAAAACCAAAAAATACCTTCAAATAGTTTTTCTTCTACAAAAATGACATGAGATATATTATTCCATACTCTTTCAGCCAGCAAAATGAGTTCTACAAGGTATATAATACAAAAAAAAGAAAAAAGAAAAAAAAAAAATCACAGTTCCACAAACTGTTTGACTTTACAGCATCAGTACCTTTGCAGAAGTATTTACACAAATTTAAAGAACATCCACTGCGTAGAATATATCACAATTACTTACAATTGACAGGAAAGTCTAGAAAACTTTAGAACCTACCAATAATGCTTCTAGGACACCACAGAATGTATTTCCAGTGGCTGCAGTGGCATGAAAGGTGTTCGTTCTATTCACAAGTATTTACAGGATCTATTCAGACTGGTAAATTTTTATGATAATAAATAAGTGAAAATATATTGGCTCAAGTAAGAAAACCAAGCTACTGATTTCTAAACAAAACACACAATCCATAGCTAGATATTGGTGGCCCCCTTTGAGATTAGGGGTGTAAGTGTGCTGAAACTTTTTTTTAATTATTCAAACCAGCTTAAACGGTTTTGTAAATATAAAAATGTGCTCCTTTTGGGATATAGATAAAAATATTTAATGCTTCTATTTCATCTGCTCATGTAGGTTTTACAATATTCCATGTATATTCCAATGTGGATGGTACTGAATTCTGATCATACCAGTTTCCATCAGGATTTATCCGATCTGAGAGACATCCTGCAGATAAGCTGGTTGACAATCCCACAGCAGTTTTTTTTTTTCCTTTTTCTTTTTAGATTTTTTTTTTTTAAACAGAGAACAAAGGGATTCGCTCAGAGATCAGAATACGAAGCTTCCTCTCAGCATCATGGGAGGAGATAAAATAATTCATTCAATGGTCTCTGTTCCATTAAGACTTGGTGCTTTCTTCAGTAACAGTATGTGAAATGTATCTGACTTTGAGTCCCCACTGCGTAAGTGGAATTATTTTTCACTGCAGCATTTCTGACTCTTGTTCTTTACTCTGAACTGTAAAATTAAGTTCATAAAGGCATTTGGCAAGGGTGGAGGAAGCTTCCATGTTACTAATGGCTAGCACTGATAAGTTGTTTTCATGTCTCTTTAACAATCTAAAACAAAAACCAAAAAAAAAAAAACATTAAGAAGGTTGTCAGTCTCCAAGGTCACAGTGATGATTCCTTATCATGGATTTTGCAAGTTTAAAAACTAAAATATAAACAATACATAGTTCCACACCCAGTAAAGGTTAATACAGCATTGCAGGAAGAGAGGGAGGCATCTGAGAAAAGAGTAGCTTAACCTGTTCAGTTTATGGATGAGTAAATTGGGGCCAACTTGAAGCACCCCAAACTGAGCTGACTTTCTAGCTAGTTGAAGCAGAATTAGGCAATACCATCCAACTGCCTTTTCTCTGTGGTATCTTTCTAAATACAGGAGATTGCATAGCATAAATCTGCATCTCCATTCATGCTTTTCTATAAAATTTGTGTGACATCAGAAAATAGCTGGAGAGGAACAGAATGGTTGCTTTTAGGAGATGATGTGAAATTAAAACTATATTATAGGTATGATTAAAGTTTCTTTCTCTTCATTAAGTGAAACCAAGCGATAGCTGGTGTAACTACAACCTGAATGCCACATTACCCACAAAAGAAGTTGTTTTCTAAAAGTTTACAAACTTTAAAAGAAATTTTCTACCCAAAAGATCATAATATTGATGTTGCTGTATATATAAAGACGAGAGATTATAAAAGTGAGTGTCATCTAGCAAAGAACAAAGTGATGCTGAGGAGACAAGGTAAAAATTGGCCAGAAATGGAGGGATGGATAGGTGCATTCTCATTGCAAAATTATTTCAAGTGTGCCTTATGTGTGAAAAATTTCATATTAACACATTGACTGCCACACTAGAAAAAAAAATTTTTTTCCTTGGGGCCACAGTGTTTTATTATGAAAATAGAATAAAAACTTAAAAAACAAAATGCTCCTTTCTTATTTAATGAAAAATTTATTTTTTATTTTCTGCATGTGAGTTATATGCAACTTGAAAAATATTTCATGCAGCTCCCAAGGTAAAGAGACATGAGTTACATACACTTCACGAGGCCCCAGGCTCAAAACTAGCATGAGTTAAATACAACTCACATGGCAGTTAATGTGTTAAATGATAGGAAAAAAATCAGCTAGCAGGAGATTGATTATCCAAGAACCTTGGCACTTTCATGAAAGTAACTCTGGGTAAGACAAAAAAAGAGGAAATGAAGACTCCTAAATTATGAATGAAAAACATTACAGAAGCAGTTTATGAAAAAGGACACAAAATACAAAATCAACATTTAACATGAGGACTGTAGTCACTTTTACCATAACAAAGCAAAGAAAGAAGTAAAACAAATATAATAAATTGAGATTAGCTGGGCACAGCGGCACGTGCTTGTAATCCTAGCTACTCAGGAGGCTAAGGGGAGGATCCCTTAAGCCCAGGAGTTTGACATCAGCCTGGACAACACAGCGAGACCATGTCTCAAAAAAAAAAAAAAAACCAATCAAGACTGAAAAGTATTGGGCGTCTTTTCCTATGATTTTTGACCATTTGGATATTCAGCTTTATGTAGTTTCCCTATGTTGATACCACCACAGACCCAAAAGAATGGCTAAAATTAAATATTAAAATCACACCACCAAATGTTGGCAAGTATGCAGAGCAACGAAGACTCCCAAACTTTGCTGTAGTGAGTGTAAATTGATAAAACCTCTCTGGAACTGGTTGGCATTATGTAGTTAAGTTGTAATATCCAATGAGTCACTGATCCTTTTTAAAAACTCAACAGAAATGTGTACATATATGGCCAAAAAACACAATATAAGTTAGACTGTTCATTGCAGCATTATTATTTATAGCCCCAAACTGGAAACAGCCCATTTGCCCATCAAAAGTAGAAGGAGGCTGGGTGCGGTGGCACACATCTGTAATCCTAACACTTTGGGAGGCCTAGGTGGGAGGACTGCTTCAGGTTGGCAGTTTCAGATGAGCCTGGGCAACATCTCTACAAAAAAATAAAAATTAAAAAAAGCCAGGCATGGTGGCACACGTGTGTAGTCCCTGCTACTTGGGAGGCTGAGGGAGGAGGATGGCTTCAGCGCAGGAGTCTGAGGTCACAGTGGGCTATATGATCAGGCCACTGCACTCCAACCATCTCGGGCAACAAAGCAAAAAAACCTCTCTCAAAAAAAAGTAGAATGAAAAAATAAGCAGTTCTATACTGCAATATATGTACTGCAGTGTGCAACAACATGAATCAGTCTGACAAATATAATGTTGAAAAGAATACATATAGGAAGTTCAAAATCAGGCACAACTAATTTATGGTGTCACAGATCAGGACAGTGGTCCCTGGAGGGAGGAGAATGGAGAGAGATTGGAGGGGACCTGAAAGGGTTCTGTTGGCACCAGCATCACTCTACTTCTTAACTCAGACAGATGGTTTTTGACTTAAACTTACATATAATTTGTTAAAAACTAAATTAAAAAATAAAAATAAGTAAAAAAAAGGTACAAATTAATTTCCCTAACAATGAACATTTTGACAAAGAAAAAAGCCTTTAGTTTCAAAAACTTAGATAAAATTATAATAATATTTTTCAAACTAATAGTCACATGTTGAAAAATATTCTTTTATTTGGATGTCACATGGATAAAACTAGAAAGAATAAACTGAATCAACAGGATGACTTTAAGGTCACTAACGATTTACTTTTTGATATAAATTAATCTTTTATTTTTTGATTTTTTAAAATTGAATAGGCACTTCATTTCAATACACTGAAATATGCCCATTTTGTTTTATAAAATGATATTCACTTGAGGCTAGGAGTCGGAGACCAGCCTGAGCAACACAGGGAGACCCTGTCTGTACAAAAAATAGAAAAAATTAGCTGAGCTTGGTGGCATGCGCCACTTTTCCAGTTTCTGTAGATCTACAAAATCCTAGGTTTTCTCTTGCTTAAGTCCATTAGAAAGTAACTTTTAAAACTTCACATTATAGTGAATCTTAACAATATCATAGCTTTGATGGGTACCTTAAAATGCTGATTGTCAAACTGAATTTCATTTTGATTCCACATGATTCAAATGACCAATTCCTTTTATTCCCTAATAAACATCCAAGTTTCCTCTTTAGTACAGCTACTTTTTGTTCTAAATTCTATGCCCAGCAAGAAAATTAACTTAATAAAACAAGTTAAAAGACCACCTTTTGGTTGTTTCAACTTTGCTCTATTTACTTTTGGCTTTTAAAAGACCATGATGGCCTGACCTTGATGTAAGCTTTTAGATGCACTTGTAAAATTGGTGAGAAAAACAGTGAATAAAATATAAATATCTAGTTTCATTAACTTATATGTAAAATAATCTAAATTCACTTTGGCTGTGGAAAACAGATTACTCACCTGCGACCACATTCTGAATATTTACCAATATTTTTTAATATTAAGGCAGCTGTTAGTCGGATGTGTTTAGTTATTGGTCCCTCTTTTTCATCCTTAAAGGAAAATAAAAAAAAGAATAAAGATCTAAATCATACAGGGCTCACACCTTTACACATAAGGCTTTCAAGGCATGCTTACTGTAAAATCTCGAAAGACAAGGTTTCTTGATCCTCTCCTA
The DNA here is from genome assembly GCA_963574885.1 of Lepilemur ruficaudatus. NCBI lineage: Eukaryota > Metazoa > Chordata > Mammalia > Primates > Lepilemuridae > Lepilemur > Lepilemur ruficaudatus. Next base: position 38,472 of record CAUYRT010016088.1, on the reverse strand, counting down.
AGAGCCATAAGTGCAGCACTGGGATGATTCACAATGGCCTTTTGTGCTCTAGGAGTTGAGCTTGTGCCCCCTACAGATGGCTGCCTAAATTGATCAGAGAGCAAGAGACTGTTAACATGATACTCCATAGAGACTGACAACTACAACCACCCTGCCAACCCCATAAGGTGGTTACTTTGAAATTCTGGATAGGCGGTGATTAAAGGTCCCATGGTCTAGCATTAATGTTTATGTTTTGTGTCAGCTTAGGCAAAGGGGCTGTTAGTATCAAGGTGAAGTTTCAAGTCTTCTATTTTCTAATTTATCAATTTTAAAGTAAACAACAGATATTCTATCTTTAAAGTTACCGTGCTGGCTAAGTATGCAGTCAAAATAAATATAACATAGTACCAAAGTTGCAGAGTTCTCATCTTTGACTATAATGTGAAGATGTTAACAAAGAAGAAAACAGTCTACAATGTAACCTGCAAATTTAGAAATATTAAATTGTATCTAAGAGCAAAATAATATTGCCTAAGAATGTATTGACATAGGTCATCCAGGAAAAGATAATCTAAGATGATAATATGAAATTATGCTAAACACTACATTTCAAACTATTACTTTCTTAATCTTATTTTATCATTATTTAGTAATTTCAATCAGTCTTTTCAGTATAGTTCTACTGTTCTTATATAGAACAGAGGAGCTGTAGAGATGGTTTGATATAAAGTCAGATTCAAATTATTACGGGTTTCTTTGGCCAAGCAGATACACTGCATCTGTGTGTTCTGGTTGGGGCAGCAGTGGAAAGAGCACTGACTTATGGGAGGAAACCCTGTTTCTGACACTATAATTAGTTGCAGTATTTCTTTTCACATCTGTAAAGTGGGGGTATTTCTGGTACTTTTTTTTTTAACATGAACTAATTCTGAATAATAAATAAGATAACGTGAAAACAATCTTTAAAGTGTTAACATATGTGCATGTTTATACATATATATAAAGAAATCTCTTTGCCATTATCAAATAGATGTTTAATTATTCTCTTAAAGGACAAAGAACTATACATAGTACTTCTAGTTTACTAAGCATTTCTCATATATTAGTATCATCATCTGTCATTACTTCTAAAGACCTGTCTACAAAGTAGTATCAGTGTTAGAGCTACAAAGTACCTCATAGAGACCTTGTGGTCTAACGAATATGAAAAGTGATACCTAGAGAATTTAAGTAATTTCAACAGAGTCGCATAGCTGGTTAGTGGTAGAGCTGGATTAAAATCCAGGTTTCCAGTCTCCCAATATGCTAAGTTGCCTTTCATTGTTTCTGTGTTTTGCCTAGTTTCTTTTTGTATGCTAATAGGAAGTAAACTCATTTTCCTTACTTGGTAGAACATTTTTGACTTCCTGCTTGTCCTGGTTCATCTTGTTTTAATCCTGCAAGCAGTGCATCCTTTGAACAGTGCTTATCCTTTTTCATAAAAAGGAAGTAAAAGAATACACATCAACATCTTTAATGCAACTAGATGAGTTACTAATCAAATAGCATTAAGAAAGTGTACCTGTAAGTGGGTAATAAAAGAGAACCTCTGTCGTTGAAAAGGCTCACAACCTTCCCAAAGACACTGCCCTGGATATACATCTTTTCCTCCATGTTCCGTTGCTGCATGGTAGAAAACCTGTGAGGGTGTCTGAAACCACCTATAAAAAATAAAAGTAGTAGTAATTTTCTGACACTTGGATGTATTCAAGTATATATTGAAACTGTTTTGAAAAATTCTCTTACATTGCCAAGTTGAGTTATTCAACTGTAATGAACACTTATTCCCTATCTTCAATGAAGGCTAGCTAAGAATCTCTTGAAAGTGAACAAAATATCATTTTAAAACACACAACAGAACATTATCTTATAAACAAATACCATACTCTATTGTACCTTTAGATGTTCAAGCATTTACTAGCTTTCATATTATATATAATAACTCTAGCATATCCAATCCAACAACTTATATTCTATAAATTTTGGTAAGTTTGCCTTTATAGCTGAGTTCACATTTGTATGTTCATCCATGTTTACAAAGTCACATCACCACCAGGGCTTAACAATACAAATGTCTGAGTGGTTAAGTGGCAAAGAACACAAAACTGAAGGAAGTCAGGTAGTATTCTTTATTAATTGGAAAACACGGAAATGATAGGGTACACTGGAATCTAGATAGCAAAGAATGTATTTAAAAGGTTCAATTACTAATTAGTAACCTAAAAAAAGTTTTTTTTTTTTTTTTGAGACAATGTCTTGCTCTGTTGCCCAGTCTAGAGCACAGTGGCATCATCATAGCTCACTGCAACCTCAAACTCCTGGGCTCAAGCAATCCTCTCACCTTGGCCTCCCAAAAGAGTAGGATTAAAGACATGAGCTACCGCGCCCAGCTCAGTAACTCAATTATTTGTACAATCAATCTCTTTAAGGTCTGTGGCCGAGATCTCTTGGAATTTTATTTGTTATGGCTGTCATATAAACATGTCTATATTTGAAACAATTTTTAATGTATAGCATATATCCAATATTTCAAATTAATATTCCTTCAGGAAATGACTGACATTTTAAAATAAATTTTAATCAAAAAGTAATCACTATATTTTAAAAATGTAAAAAATCATTATAAGTTACATATTTCATTTCCATTCATATTCCTTTACATAAAAACTTACCAAAAGTTTACTCTGAAACTAAAATCAGTAAACACATTTTAAGTTTTGGGATTTCTTTTAATTCTCAGAATTTGCAAGGCTATTTCATTCATATGAAATACATATGACTGGAGGTCTGTCATATAGACTAATAATTACCACAAGGAGGCATTTCTTAAATTGTGTTTTTAAGGCTTTAACTACATACTATTAAATCATTAGTTGAAATATTAAGCCTCTACACCCCCCCCCCAACTCAAATGTATTATTAGTCACTGGTCAAAATGACTTCTATTTCTAAGCTATTTTGCAATACATAAAATTAATCAAGTTTATTTGTAATACATAAAAATGAATTTTCTTTAAATCAGTTTTAATGACTAAATATATACAACTATGTGTGTATATATATATGATTTTAAGACAATAGAGATTTTTAAGTGTTCATTACTCTACCTACTCAACACAAAGTCTATTATTTCTCTCAATTTACTACCCTTTCCCTCATCCCAAGTCTACTTTCTCTCTAATACTCTGGTCACACAAGCCATTCATTGATTGCCATGGTGTTTCAAGATGAAGTTCTAATATGAGTATAAATGAAGCTAGTTGCAATAATCACATGAGCATGAAAAGCAGTTAAGGGTTCTAAATCCATTAAATGGAATATCTAGATTTTACAAATTTAATTGTAATATTGGAGAGTTAAACTCTAAAGAAATGTAAAAGAAACAGATGATGAGTTTTCAGAATATTACAGATTTTTATTGGATGGTGTTGGGGAAGAATAAGAGATGAGACAGGATGCTACTACTGTTTACTATCATGTCTAAAAACACGATCCTCACTACTGTCTTTCCAGCAATTCCCTCCATTCACCATCTCTCACCCCCCAAATCATAAAAAAATGTTCATTTAAGGAAACTGGGAAAATTTAAGAGTATCCAAAAGAAAATAAAAATTCCTTGTAAATAACCAGACTGCTAACATTTTAAGTGTATCTTCTTTAAGCTTTCTCTGTATATGTGACGCAGTTTTATACAAATTAAAAGAATGGTCTTTACTAAGATACTTTACTGCCCTCTACTGAAAAACTGTTGCAATATATAATTTATGGCATATATAATGTGAATGGTGCCCCCTTTGATGTGCTCAGTAATAGGCAGAAGCTCTGGGCAAAATGTACTTCTCTGAAACTCATTTTACTTATGGGGAATCTAGCTTTCAGGGTGGTCATGAGGCTTACATTTGACAATATGTGTAAAGCTATTTGGCAAATAGTAGGTAATAAATAACAGCTATTATCATCATGATCATTAGTAGTGCTAGTGCTCATAGCAGTACTGGTAACCGCCTGTCTTTTTACCTACCTATCTTACTACTCTACCTTGAGACTTTCTATTTTGAAATACTCAGGCTTTGCTCAGTAACAATTGATCTACTTCCAAGTTAATGCCCTCCATTATCAAATGACACTCACCATCACTACAACTAATTGTATTCATTTTTGCTCCTGAAAAATCCTCCCCATAGAAATGGCTCCCAACTCAACTTCAGTTAAATACTGAACTTCAATCTCATTTTAGAGCTTGTCTTCCCCTGTACTAGTGTGAGATTGTAAATTTAGAGACAATGTTTTATATTTATTCTCTGAAGGAAAAAAAAAAAAGCTTATTACTGAAAGAACTTAAATTTATTCTATTAGAGCTTCCTTCTTCTCTACATTAAATCTCCAGTCATTGTTCATCCTTTCTTTCCCTTGGATCTCAGCCAAAGTAGCCACTGTTTTCAGGGTTAACTCTTTTCACTTATACACTGGATTCTATTGTGTTCCTTTATACATTATCCCTCTTTTGCATCTTCTATATTTTCCTCTCTACTAAAGACTACACTTAAGTATAAAAATATATATGCTACTCTAACTAAAAACAACAGAAATAATACTTTTTCTTTCATCTGCTGCCTTCTCAAAAGATAGGAATCAGAATGTATCAATATCTGGCAAAACAATACAAAATTTAATATTTAACACATTTATTACAGTAATTATCTCTGACACTTTTCTCTCAGTAATTGGCAATCTTTTAAAAATACATATTATTATTTTCAATTACATTATCAATACGCTTTATAATGGCTAGTCTCCTGCTCATTATTTAAATAATTACAGTTGAAGCTCAGGATTTGCTTCTACTCTTTCATTTAATTCCTCTTCAGCCAAATTCTTTTTTCTTTAATCGTTTTGAAAAATTGTTTGGTTCAACTGAATAGACAGTCACAAAGACTACCAGATACACGTTTCCTGATTCCAACTACCCTAAGCAGCCAATTAAGGTTAACATACTTAATAGTGGAACTAAAATAAAGCCAACAACCATTACTTTACTGGTGTAATTTATACCATAATTGTTACCATCACTTTTCCTATCATCAAACAGAATTTCTTAGGCATCATAAACACATAAACAAGTAAATAAAGCACAGTTTTCCTACCACCTTAAGAGTTTATTCATGGGCTTGGCATGGTGACTCACATCTGTAATCTTAGCACTTTGGGAGGCAGAGGCGGGAAGATTGCTTGAGCTCAAGAGTTTGAGACCAGCCTGAGCAAGAGTGACACCCTATCTCTACTAAAAATAGCAAAATTAGCCAGGTGTTGTGGTGGAGCCTGTTGTCCCAGCTACTCGGGAGACTGAGGCAAGAGGACTGCTTGAGCCCAGGAGTTTGAGCTTGCAGTGAGCTATAATGATGCCACTGCACTCTACCCGGGGTGACAGAGTGAGACTCTGTCTCAAAAATAAATAAATCAATAAAAAAGAGTTTATTCTTTAAAAGCCTACAATGTACAATGTACTCAGGAGGTGATACATAGTAATAATATATAATACATTTTAATAATTTACCATATTCAAAGAACAATTTAAAAACAAACACCAGTGATTATAAAGCGAAGACTGTTTCCTTTGTTTTTAAACCATAAATAAAAGGGCTGAACATAGCACTCAAAATTCATTTGGCGTTTAATTCTTAATCAAGTTTTTGGCAGGCTATTTTTGTTTAACAGCCAAAAAATATTCCATATCCTACTTAACAGCCCTCCTGCTACAAAATATTTTATTTAAGATGCATAAGGTTTTTTTTTTTTACAGGAATATTCTATTTTGAAAGATGTGCAGATATATGTTTAAAATTCACATAAATGTATATATGACTATACATAAAAAAATCCACACTGCAAATATATTTTAGTAAGAAAGAGCTCCATTATTTGTGGTAGAACAATTAACATTTACCTAAAACCCTTGACATGTAGTTGTTTTACATACATAATATTCTATGGCAAAAGAAATAGTAAGGGCATGCATTATTTTATATTCAAATGAGATCTGAGAACAAGCTGCTAAAATCTGGGGGGAGAAAACCATACCAACAACCTTGGTGGGAGACTAACAATTTTATTTTATCCATATGTAAAAATTCAAAATGGAAAAAAAAATAATTTCACTATTAAAAAAATTAATTCCTTAATGCCAGACTAAAAATTACAAACTGGAAAGCCTAAAATCAGTACTGGTGCTCTTGGAAACTAAGTATTGCTCTTCCTACAGAAACGAATTCTCCAGTCTCAGCTTCTCTGCCACAGTCAATCCAGATTCGAAGTCGCAGGTGGGAACCACGGATTGACTACTGTAGCTGCCAAAGGCAATGGAGGAGGAATCAAGTATTTGGCCCTTTTTTGGCTTTTGTACTGAGATAGGTTCTGTCTCCCAGTAAGATTCAAATTGTAGGAAGTATCAAATATAGGAAAAGGGCTCAGATGGAAGACAGCCCAAACCAACTGTCTTCAGCTTTACCTCCTTTCTTTTCCTTCTAATACTTACTAGAGGAAAGGATTTCTGAATTTGTTTTTGATCTTCCAGCAAAAACTCCTACTAGCCTACTGGTCTGTGAAGCAGTCACTTACTTTACACAGCAAAATACTAATATAAAATTGAATTCTTAGAGACTCTGTTTAAATATGCTTTTAAAATGTGTAACCTCCACAAAAGTATGAATGTTGGGCTGAAATAAGTTTGAAAAGCACTATGGAAGTGGATTTGTACAATTCAGGTATTTTAATTATGCTATACTAATAAGCTAAACATAAGACAAAAATAAGTGATATGTGTATCTTCATGTTTTTAATGAGATTTTTAAAAAGCATGCAAATGATTTTCAGACTTCTAAATTCTAGCTTGGATATTCACTCAGTTTCCTTGAAAGATATGGCAGTGTATCACTTCACACTGTTCTTGACAGAGCTGCACACAGCATGAAGCACCTCCCTACCTGAACTTTCATTTGCTCAGCCTTACTACCTATCTGGTATATTCACAGAAGGCATCTTATTTGATTTCCATGATTGCTCTTTAAAGAAGGTAAAATTATCCCCACTTTACTGCTGAGGAAATGTGCTTTCAAAAAGTGACTTTCCTAGAAATACCTGATTTTTTCCTACTATATCATAACACATGATTATTTACTTAAAAATATGCATAAATTAATAAGTTAAAAACTGAGATACAATTTTATATACAGTATCTATGATGCTATCTTTTTTTAATGCTAGCAAACAAATTCTGAAAGCATACTAGGTTTAAGAGGTTAGCATTGGTACATAATTCTCCTTACTCTATGCACAAGTTTCTAACGAAAAAGTTTACTGAAAAACTACAGGCTATATTCTCACTTTTGAAAATTTTTTCCCAAAATATTTTAAGTATCTGACATTGAAAAGAACTTTAACACCATTAGGCAAATTCACTTCATGGTATATAACCTTTTGGTATTTGATAACATCTTTAAGTAATCAAATTCTTTGGTATTCAGCGTTTGAAAGAAAAGAGTAAGGTAAAGAACTCTGCCACCATGTGTGGTAGAAATTAGGGCTTTCCCTAATAAAAAATTTTTATTTATGGCCGATCAGTAGTTACGGCCCAAGGGACACATACTTCTCAAACTAATGCTACCAAAAATAAATTATTACATGAAATTAATCTCACATTTATAAAGGCTCATTAGTTGAAATTATAAGTATAGTAATATTAGTAAAATACCCAGTGATTCCAGAGCTTTCACACAAAATCTTTTATAAACCTAGAAACAGCAAAATCATGACCTGTTATGTTGATAATTGAAAATGCAAGATGCAAATAAGTTAGGTCAGCAAAGAACTGTTGACTTTAGAATCAAGCTAAGCAATCTTCCTTCATTTAACTCACTCAAGGCATAACCCTCTGAATATCTCTTCTGGTTTTATGACCACAAAATTGAGACAAAAGATGCTATAAAACTAATTTCAATTTTTTTCTCCTACTGACATTTAACACAAGTTGTTGATCAATTTAATTAATGATTAACATTCAACCTAAACTGGCAGCTTATCTAGAACTAAGCAGTCCTTGCTGAAGGCGCAGAATCATGAATTAAAAATTTCCACTCTTTTATTTTACTCTACCAAATATTTCCAAATCATCAAGATGGCAGTTTTATAAATAAAGCTCAACTAGTCTTTAGATACTTCTTTACTTAATGTAAAACGTATGAAACGGCCATCAATTTTTGTTAGATATTTGATTTTTTTTTTCAGTGTTTTAAACTGACTACATTATTTCCGAAATATCAATTACTAGAGGAAATTATTAATAAAGTTTTACCAGGAATTCTGGACGATACTTCTGGAATAAGTGGAAGCACCTTTATTGAGAAAACAAATTCTAGCTGCCTCTAAGTTTTTAATTATTTGCAAAATATAGTGAAGTTGATGTTTGTTGTTTTCCGTTATTTCCCATCAGACTAAGCATTATTCAAACTTCAGCTTGATATAAAAATATTATTCCAGCTTGTACAGTAGGAATAATTAATCTTTACGATAGAACTTTTAGGAGAAATTGCAACTGTATAGCAACTGTATAAGGTTCAGTAGGAACACAGTAATTTGAACCACAACATAACTTAAGTAGATTCCTTAGAGGTGGATGAATATCAATTTTATTAGTACCAAGTAAGAGTCCCTGGTTCATAGACTGACCAGCTTTCACAATGGAAATGTTTGTTTAGAATAGGTTTGAGATCCTCTACATTCCTGGTTTGACCTTTAATGATGCAATTCTAAATACAGACACAAAGTAGACATGTTCCTCTCAAAGGGAAATAATTTTCATCTTTGAGGTAGCAGTTATTAACTAGAAATCTATGAGGAACAATATATTGTAGAAAAGTGGTTTTCAACTATCTTTTTTTTGTAGCAGAACCTACTATTACTTAAAACCCCTATATATAAAACAAAAACATAGATCTAATGGTTAAAGGCAAGTTGAATGGCCTCTCTTAAACTCTGCCACTATCCTAACACTACTCATTCAAAGAACACTGTGGCCACCAAGAAACAAAGTTGAAAAAACACTGTGAGTATAAATTTGTGACTACTCAGAGGCATCAAGTCCTTTTCTCCAATTACACAGAATTAAAAAAGCAATTCATAGGTGTTTTTTAAGAAAGGGGATTTTCGGGGGTCCACATTCTTAAAAGAAAAAAGCAAAACCAAAATATAATCACATTATTTATATATTTCAATTATAATGCAATAGTCAACATATGTTTAATGACGATAAACAAATGAGGATAAAGACAAGGATGAGGACTTCCAGTTATCTCTTAGTCATGAAAAACTTGGAAGTTACCAATCCTATCCTTACAAGACATAAGCTGAACAAACTAAAAATTAATAACTCTTCTTAGATCTAACACTGAATTGAGGTCACAGGGAAAACTGCCACTCTGAAAGCTGGAGAGACCCATGAATACAGAGAATCAGTTTATTGCTGGAGCCAGTAACTTGTAGGAACACTTAAACAGTAACTGACAAATTGCTGGAAGCCTACTGCAGAGTATCTTGAGAGTTAAAAACTCCTGGGAGGCCAGTCTCCAGGGAGAACTCAGACATTTTTTTATGATTTACCTCCAGAACCCCACCAGGTTCTCAAAGTGAAGACTGAAGAAAAATTCCCTAGCATTTCCAGAAGGAGGGAAGTAACCATTTTTAATATACCCAGAGTGCTCTTTTCTCCTTAACAAAGGCCTGCCCTCAAGGAAAACCGCTCAAAGTCACAGCCCTTAGATGAAGGCCCCTTAAAACAAAGTAAGATTTAATCATAAGATTGTATAACACTTCACTTCCCCAATACCTGACCAACAGGGCTTCAGTATGGTAGCAGTGGATTAGAAATGAGAGAGATACAAGATACAGACTGTATTTTAAAAGGAGTTTCTAAGGAAACCCAAAGACAGCAAGGGAAGGCGGGGGGAAGGCAATAGAGGGAATTAAAGCCTCTAACACCTATAGCTACAGCAAACATTAAACATAGCCTAACTTCCACCAGATAAACATAAAACTTCATATTAAAGGTCTATCTACCTGAGTCCCTACTAAGTGAAACATCATGTCTGACTTTGAACAAAAATTTACAAGGCACACTAAACATAAACACAAAACCAAACCTAAATCCCCCAACGTACACATGCACACACACTCAAGAGTCAGAAGAGACAAAGCAAACATTAGAACCAATCTCAGATAAGGCATAGACTTTGAAATTATCAGACTAGAAATTTAAAATAATTATGATTAATATGCTAAGATTCTAATGAAAAAGTGTAAGAACGAATGGATAATGTAAGCAGAGAGCTACAGATGCTAAGAACCAAAAGAAAATGCTAGAAATTAAAAAAAAAAAAAAACACCTGTAACAGAAAACAAAATGCCTTTGATGGGACCATCAGTGGACTGGACACACACAAGGAAGGAATCAGTGAGCTTGAAGGTATGTGAATAGAAACTTCCCAAACCGAAAGGCAAAGAGAAAAAAAAGGAAACAGCATATTCAAGAACTGTAGGACAATTATAAAAGCTACAAATACATGAAATGCATGTAGTGGAAATGCTGGAAAGAGAAGAAAAAAAGAACAGAAAACATATTTGAAGTATTAATAAAATGGATGAGGATTCTCCAAAGCTAATGACACATTAAACCACACATACAGGAAACTCAGAGGACACCAAACAAGATAAATATAAAAAAATCCATATCTGGGCATATTATATTAAACTGCTAAAAACCAAACATGAGGAAAAAAAGTCTTGAAAGAATTCAGAGAAAAAAAGACACCTTATTGATGAGAGGACATGGACAAGACTGATGTCTCTTCAGAAACAATGTAAGCAAAAGTGCACTGAAATATTTAAAGTACTGAAAAGAAAAATATCCACCAACCTAGAATTTGCATCCAGCAAAATTGTCATTGAAAAGTGAAGGGAAATTAAGACTTTCTCAGACAGACAAAAACTGAAGGCATTTGCATCAGGAGACCTGCCTTAAAAGAAATATTACAAGGAGTTCTTTAGAGAAGGAAAATATAAAAGGTCAGAAACATGAATTTCCATAAATACAGTATTAGGGAAGGAGTAAATGGAAGTAAAATATTTTATTTTTCTTAATTGATCTAACATAATTTTTTTCAAAATAATATTAGCAACAACATATTTGGTGATTATAGCTTATGAATAAGTGAAATGAATGACAGCAAGGGTGTAGGGGACACTAAGAAAGAATTGAGAGTATGCTGTCACAAGAGACTTGCCAAGCCATGAAGCAGCATGCAGGCATACCTCGTTCCACTGGGCTGCGCTTTATTATGCTTCGCAGATACTGCATGGTTTACAAATTGTAGGTTTGTTGCAACTCTGCTTCAAGCAAGTCTAAGGGCATAATTTTTCTAACAGTACATACTCACTTCCTGTCTCTGTGTCACACTTTGGTAATTCTCACAGTATCTTAAACATTTTCATTATTATTATATCAATTATGGTGATCTGTGATCTTGATGTTACCACTGTAATTGCTTTGGGCCACCATGAACTGTGCCCATATAAGATAATGCACTTAACTATTATTTACTGATAACATTAATATTATGTGTGTTCTGACTGCTCCACCACCTGGCTGTTCACTCATCGCTCTCCTTCTCAGGCTTCCCTATTCCCTGAGACATAATAATATTAAAATTAGACCAATTAATAACCCTACAACGGCCTCTAAGTGTTCAAGTGAAAGGAAGAGTGGCATATCTCTCACTTTAAATCCAAAGTTAGAAATGATTAAGCTTAGTAAGGAAGGCATGTCAAAAGCCAAGATAGGCCAAAAGCTAGGCTTCTTGCACCAAATAGTTAGCCAAGTATTAAATGCAAAGAAAAAAATTCTTGAAGAAAATTAAAAGTGCTACTCCAAGGAACAGATGAATGATAACAAAGCAAAATGGCCTTATTGCTAATACAGACAAACTTTTAGCCACAACATTCGCTTAAGCCAAAGCCTAATCCAGGGCAAGATCTTAACTCTCTTGAATTCTATGAAGGCTGAGAGAGGTGACAAGTTTGCAGAAGAAAAGTTTGAAGGTAGCAGGGGTTGGTTCATGACACTTAAGAAAAGAAGCCATCTTTATAACATAAAAGTGTAAGGGTGAAGCAGCAGTTACTGCAGCAAGTTATCCAGATCTAGTTAAGATTTAAGATAACTGAAGAAGGCAGCTACACTAAACAACAGATTTTCACTGCTGACAAAACAGCCTTTTAGGGAAGAAGATGCTACCTAGGATTTTCATAGCTAGTCAGTGCTTCAAAGCTTTAAAAAACAGGCTGACACTCTTGTTAGAGATTAACGCAGCTGGTGACTAAGCTGAAGCCAATGCTCACTGACCATTCCAAAAATCCTAAGGCCCTTAAGAATTATGCTAAATCTACTCTGCCTGTGCTCTATAAATGAAACAACAAAGCATAGATGGCAGCGCATCTGATTATAGCATGGTTTACTGAGTATTTTATGCCCACTGTTGAAAATTACTGCTCAGATAAAAAGATTCCTTTCAAGATATTACTGCTCATTGATAATGCACATGGCCACCAATGAGCTCTGATCTACAGAAGTAGAAGGAGACAAATGTTGTTTTCATGCTTCTAACACAACATCCATTCTGCAACCCATGGATCAAGGAGTCATTTTGACTTTCAACTCTTATTATTTAAGAAATACATTTCATAAGGCTATACATGCCATATATGGTGATTCCACCGATAGATCTAGGAAAATTAAATTGAAAACCTTCTGGGAAGGATTCACTTTCCAGATGTCATTAGAACATTCATGATTCATAGTAAGTTAAAATAACAACACTAACAGAGGAGTTTGAAAGAAGTTGATTCTAACCCTCATGGATGACTTTGAGGCATCCAAGACTTCTATGGAGGAAGTGACTGCAGATGTGGAGGAAATAGTAAGAGAACTAGAATTAGAAGTGGAGCCTGAAGACGTGACTGAATTGCTGCAATCTCATGATCAAACTTCAATGGATAAGGAGTTGCTTCTTAGGGATGAGCAAGGAAAAATGGTTTCTTGAGATGGAATCTACTCCGTACGGTAAAGATACCATGAGCATTGTTGAAATAACGATAAATGATTTAGTACAGTACACAAACTTAGCTAATAAAGCAGTGGCAGGGTTTGAGAGAATTGACTCCAATTCTCAAAGAAGTTCTACTGTGGGTAAAATGCTATCAAACAGCATCACATGCTCTTATGAAAAGAAGCGTCAATTGATGTAGCAAACTTCTTTGTTGTCTTATTTTAAGAAATTGCCACAGCTTTCAGCAACCACCACCCTTATCAGTCAGCAGCCATTAATACTGAGGCAAGATCCTTTACCAGCAAAAAGATTATGACTTGCTAAAGCTTCAGATGATCACTAGCATTTTTTTAGCAATAAATTTTTTAAATTAAGGTACGTACATTGTTTATTTAGACAAAATGCTACTGTACACTTAATAGACTACAGTATAGTGTAAGCATAAATTTTATATGCACTGAAAAATCAAAAAATTTGTGAGACTTGTCTTGAAATATTTACCTTCTGGCAGCAATGCGGAATCAAACCTGCAATATATCCAAGGTATGCCTATAGTGTTCTTTGAAAGTGGTCTAAGTAACTATAAATGTATACTGAAAACTCTAGAACAAACAAAAAATATCATTTTAAAGACATATAATTAGTATGCTAAGACAGAAGAGAAAGTGGCATCATATAAACAGCTCAATTAAAACTAGAGAAGTCAGAAAAATAGGAGAAAGCAGAAAAAGAAACAAAGAACAAGTGCATTTATAAATATGTAGATAGTAATGCAACTATAGCAATAATTACTTTAAATGTGAATGGACTAAATACACTAATTAAAAGACAGAGACTGGCAGAGTGGATAAAAAAATCAAGACCAAAATATGTACTGTTAAAAATAAAGACACCGATTAAAAGTAAAGGGATGGAGAAAGATAAACTACATTAACACTAATCAAAAGAAAGCTGAATGGCAATACTAATTTCAGACAAAGCAGACTTCAGAGCAAGGAAAATTATCAGGGAGAAAGAAGGGCATTGTGTAATGATAAACAAGACCTAACAATCTTCTCCAAGAAGACATAACAATTCTTAAGGTGTAGGCACCTAACACAAAGAATCAAAATATGTGAGGCAAACACTGATTGAACTATAATACAAGGAAAAAGGAGCCAAATCCACTATTATAACTGGAGACTTCAACATACCTCTATCAGTAATTGACAGATCCAACAGGCAGAAAATCAGTAAGGATATAGTTGAACTGAACAGCACCATCAATCAATTGGATCTAATTGACATTTATAGAATACTTCATCCAACAATATATTCTTCTCAAGCTCACATGGAACATCCACCAAGATAGATCACATTTTGGGACATAAAACACACCTTAACAAATTTAAAAGAATAGAAATCATATAATGTATACTCTCAGACCACAATGAAATTAAACTAGAAATCAATTAACAAAAAGCCAGAAAATACCAAAACATTTGGAAATTAAACAATACATTTCTATAATATTCTGAACTAAATGCAAATGGAAATATAACTTAATGAAATTTTGGGGATATAGTAAAAGCAGTACTTAGAGGTAAAGATATAGCATGGAATGCATATATTTTAAAAAAAGAAAGATTTAAAATCAATAATCTAAGCTTCTACCTTAAGACACTAGAAAAAGAAGAGCAAATTAAATTCAAAGAAAGAGAATAAAAGAAATAATAAAAATTAGAGCAAAAATCAATGAAATTGAAATCAGGAAGTCAACAGGAAAATCAACCAAAAGCTGGTTCTTTGAAAAAAAAAAGTAAAACAGATAAACCACTAGCTAACCTAACTATGAAACAATGAAGAACATACAAATTGCTAATATTAGAAATGAAAAAGAGGACATCATTACTGACCCCATGGACACTAAAAGGATAATAAAGGAATATGACAAACATCTCTATGTTCACAAATTTGATAACTTAGATGAAATGGACCAATTCCCTGAAAGACACATTATATCAAAACTCACACAGAGAGAATCAGATAATCTGAATAGCCTGTAACTATTAAAGAAATTGAATCATATTAATAATTAATAAATTTCAAAATAGCACCAGGACCAGACGGCATCACTGCAAAATTCTACCAAACATTAAAGTAAGAAATAATATAAATTCTCTACAATTTCTACCAGAAAACAGAAGCAGAGGAAACATTTCATAACTCACTCTGTGAGAACAGCATTACCCTACCCAAACCCAACAAAGACATCATAGGAAAACTACAGCCCAGTACCTCGCATGAACATAGATGTAAACATTCTCAACAAAAATATTAGCAAATCATTATCAAACAATGTATAAAAAGAACTATATACCACGACCAAGTAGGATGTATTCCAGGTATGCAAGGCTGGTTAAACAGTCAAAAACTAATTGATATAATCCATCACATCCATAGGCTGAAAAAGAAGAATCATATGATCATGTCAACAGATAAAGAAAAGTATCTGACAAAATCCAATACCCACTCATGCTAAAAGCTCTCAGCAACAAACTAAATTAAAAAATGAGTTGAAGATCTGAATAGACACCCCAACAAAGAAGATACACAGATGATAAGTAAGCAAATAAAAAGATGCTCAACAACATGTATCATTAGAGAACTGCAAATTAAAACAACAGAGATACCAACACACACCTATCAGAATTGCTAAAATCCAAAACACTGACAATATCAAGTGCTGACAAGGATAATAAGCAACAAGAATTCTCATTTACTGCTAGTTTGAACGCAAAATGGTACAGCCACTTTGGAAAAGTTTGGTAGTTTCTTAAAATGCTAAACATAGTCTTATCCTGTGATCCAGCAATTGTGATCCTATGTGTTTGCTCAACTGAGTTAAAAAACTCATGTCTACGAAATAACTTACACACAAATGTTTATACCAGCTTAATTCATAATTGCCAATAACCAGAAGCAAGCAAGATACCATTCAATAGATGAATGGATAAACAAACTATGGTATACATCCATACAACAGAATATCATTCAGAGATAAAAAGAAATGAGCTATCAAGCCACAAACAGACATGGAGAAACTTTATATGCGCATTGCTAAGTGAAAGAAACTGGTCTGATAAGGCTACATGCGGATGATTCCAACTATATTACATTCTGGAAAAGTCAAAACTATTGAGACAGTAAAAAGATCCATGGTTGGCAGGAGTTGCTAGTTAGGGATGGGGTGAGGAGGGATGAACAGGTAGAGCACAGTGGATTTTAAGGATAGTGAAAGTACTTTGTGTGTTACTATAACATTGGAAACCTGATATTATGCATTTGTCCAAACCCGTAGAACTGTACAACACAAAGAGTGAATCTTAATGTAAAATGTACTTTAGTTAATAATGTATCACTATTGGCTTATCAATTATAAAGTATGCACCACACTAATGCAAGGTGTTAGTAATAGTGGAAACTGCTGGGAAGAGGAAGTATATGGGAACTCTGCACTAACTGCTCAGTTTTTATATAAACCTAAAACTGCTCTAAAAAAAAGTCTACTAGTTAAAAAAAGATATAGATTAACATTACCACTATTACTGTACAACTGGAAACACTAAACAATATAATCAGAGGGCAAAACATGAGGTACAAATATAGAAAACTATCAGTTAAAAAATATACTGGAAGATCATTTATGATAGCAACAGAAAAGAATACCTAGCAATAAATTTAATAAAGTTACAAAATTAATGTGAAGAAAACACTAAAGCTCTACTGGAGAAAAAAGACCATAATACCACGGGCTGATATCTTTTTCTTGTAAAGGAAGATTCAATATTGGGAAAATGTTCACTATCAGAAAACAAAAAACACTATTCATTAGCAACTGCAACCAAAATCCCAACATGCCTTTCTTAGGAATCTCTAGAAACATTCTAAAAGAATAAATATCTGTGCAGGTACCAAGTCTGATTTATACAGCACTCTAATTTTAATACCTAGCACAGTGCCAGGCACAAGGTAGGTCCAAGAATCATGATGAGGAACTATAAAAAAGAAGAACCAGCACAGGTAACTTGCTATATCCAGCATTATCCACCATATTTTAAATGATGGTGTGGTTAAGGACAGAGATCAATGGGATAACAAGTAATCCAGAAATAGGCAAACCACACATAGGAATTTAGTATATGGCTGGAGTGTCAATTCAAATGTCTAAGGGAAAGATAAACTTGCCAATAAGTTAGCATTTGGAAAATTATTAGGCTAAAGTCATACCTCACTTTATATATCTAATTAAATTACAGATGGGCCAAAAAGTCTATTATGATCTAAAAGTTGAAAAGGTCTTTCTAAGCATGACACAGATATTTAAATTCTGTATAGCTAAATATGGCTAAAATCTCAAGACAAACAGGGTTGGTATATAATGAAGAGTTAATAATATCCTTAATATATAGAGAAGTATAAATTTATACAAGTATAAATTTGTACAATAAGAATGAACAAATGACAGACATGAGAAGGTAATTCATGGAAAAAAATCCTATTTAAAGATGTTTAATTCATGAATAACTGAACAAATAATTAAAACAGGAGTTGGGGGAAGGGAGAGATGAAAAGGCATAACAGAAGATTTTTAGGGCAATAAAACTATTTTGTATACTATAATGGTAGATGTAGGTCATTATACATTTGTCAAAACCCATATAATGTACAATAATCAACAGTGAACCTTAATGTAAACTACGGACTTTGGGTGATAATGATGTGTCAATATAGGTTCACTGATTGTAACAAATGTACCACTCCAACAGAGATGTTGATAGCAAGGAAAGCTATACATTTGGACGGGCAGGGGCTATATGGGAAGTCTCTGTACTTACTATTTAATTTTACTGTGAACCCAAAATTGCTCTAAAAATAAAGTCTATTTTTTAAAAATTAAAATAACAAAAGAACAATAAAAATCAAAGGTCTTTTTGATGCTATCAAATTGGCAAAGTGGAATTTTCCCTAATAATTGTAGTAGCTAGGTAGTGAGAAACAAGATCACACTCTATTGTTAGAATTACAAATTAATATAACATTTTTTGATGATAATTTATCAATTTCCATAGAAATAAAAAATGTGTATAACCACCAACTTTGCAATTCCCACTTTGGTACTTTATCCCACAGAAATACTTGTAGAAAATGTTATAGGCAGAAAATTGTTCACCACAGCTCTGTTTATTAGTAATAGCAAATAACTAAAGACTCAAATATTCTTAATATATCATTAACAGATTATAATGTAGGGCTATTGCATTTTATGGAAAGAATGTGTCCTCATAATTCAAGAGTAAACCTGTCAAAGAAGAATTAGCAGTTCTGTTTACCAACACAAGTAACAAATACATATTATTGCAAAAGGATTCATATTCATAAAAAGGAATTCTTGATATTCAATACAAAGAATGCGTAGATCTATGTGTTCACATTAAAAAAGTATATATATTCTACATTAATGAATATATATGTTATTGAAGCAAGTTCTGTATCAATATATATTGCTTGCTTAGTTTAAAATAAGAAACAAGGGATACACTATAGTTATACATGAAAAAGAAGATTTGGAAAGATATACATCAAACTCACAACTATGATTATCTGTCAGGAATACTATTTTTGGAACTTAAATTATTTTACAAGGTAGAAGTATAATTTTACAATTAGAAAAATAATTACAATAGGAAAATGTTGTGGGATGACTTTTGTTAACACTCTTGAGTCAGTATTTATCTATATAATGGTTTACTTATAAACCATTTTATAATATATATAAATTTATAATAAACCAAGTCAGGTTTATTTATAAAAATAAACCATTTTTATAGTATGAAGAAAAATGGATAGTTATTGTGACAAAGCAAAAGTCACTGACTCACCCTCATTTCCTTAAGATTAGATTACTGACACGGGGAAAAATTCCAAAATATAAGAGATTTAAATGTAAACTCTAAAACCACCACATAAATTCTAGATAAAAACATAGATTCTTCTATAACCTAGGAATGGAGAAAATCTCCCTAAATATAACCCAGATCCAGGGGCGATATTGGAAAGGCTAACAAATTTGATTAAAGAAAAATTAATTGAAAAGAAAAAAAAACTTTATCCATGACAGAAAACAGATAAACAAAAAACAAAGGGCAAAGTAAAAAAAAACGATGAACTGGGAAAATCTTTTCAAGTTATATCACAGCAGACAAAACGTTAATGTATCTGATATAAAGAGCTTCATAAAGTAAAAAAGAAAAAAACAACACTACAAAAAAACAAGCAGAGACATGAAGGGTTGACAGAGAAAAAATACAAATTAAAATTGTACTGAGATATCATTTCTCACTCATTAGACTGGCAAAAATCCAAATATTTGATAACATACTGTATTTGCACGGTTGTGGAAAAACAAGCACTCATGAATTGCTGATGGGAATCCATGATGGTGTGCTGCTATGGCAAAAACAGCACTATCTAGCAAAATTACATATATATTTATTCTTTGACCTATCAATTCCATTCCTAAGAATTTATTTCAAAGATATGGGCAAAAATTTAAAAAAAGCCCCAAAAACTATTCCTTACACAGGGTAATTCAATACAGCAATATTTTTAACAAAAAAAAAAAAAAAATGAAAACAAATGTCTATCAATAGAGAACTGGTTGACCAAAATCATGTTATATCTACACAATGGAATACTGTGAAGGTGTACAAAAGGCAGGCAGATTCTCTCTATATACTACTTTAAAGAACTCTCTAGGATATATTGATATATTGTTAAATTTAAAAAAGCAAGATAGGCTGAGCACAGTGGCTCATATCCGTAATCCCAGCACTTTAGGAGGCCAAGGTGGGAAGATCGAGGCCAAGGTGGGAAGATCGCTTGGAGTTCAAGACCAGCTAGGGCAATACAGTGGGATCCTGTCTCAACAAAAAGAAAAAAAAAAAATTAGCCAGGCATGGTAGCTCGTACCTGTAGTCCTAGTTACTCAGGAGGCTGAGAGTAGGAGGATCACCTGAGCCCAGGAGTTTGGGGCTGTAGTGAGCTATGATCATGCCACTGCACTCCAGCCTGGGCAACAGAGTGAGACCTTGTCTCTAAAAAGGTAGGAAAAGTGTATATAGTATGTGTATTTAGTTTCCTATTGCTGTTGTAAAAAATACTGCAATTTAGCAGCCTAAAACAACACAGATCTATTCTTTTACAGTTCTAGAGGTTAAAAATCCAGACTGGGTTTCAATGGGTCAAAATCAAGATGTTAGCAGGGCTGCGCTCTCTACAGAAGAATTCACTTCCTTGCCTTTTCCAGCTTTTGGAAATTCATTCCTTGGGTCATGGCCCCTTCCTCCATCTTCAAGCCAGTGGCACACAGTTAACTTCACATTTCTCTCCACTTTCATTATCACATTGCCTTCTATCTCTCTGATCTCCTGCCTCCCTCTTATTACATTAGTGATTATATTAGGCTCATTTGGACAATCTCATCCCAAGGTCCTTAACCCAATCATATCTGCATAGTTTCTTTGGTCATATAAAGTAACATTTTCAGGTTCTGGGGATTAGGACATGAACATTTTAGTAAGGGCCATGGGTCTGGGGTTATTATTCATCCTACCACAGTATGCCTCCCTTTATTTAAGAAAGGAGAAAATACAAAAATATTTGCAATTTATTTATATTTTAAAAGGTAAAAAAGAATGAAGGTTATTTATGGGGAAAGGAAGAAATAAAACGGAAGAAATAGTGACAGAAGCTAAATTTCTCTGAAGATACCTTGTTTTATTAATTCTATTTTGGAACTATGGAACCAAGGAAATATTTTTAAATAATTATAAATTTAAAAAAGGTAAGCCCTTAAAATATAAAATGATGCAAGTGAACCATTAATGTTTCCAGTTTATGATATAACCAGAGTACCTTTATTCTAAGTGAAATAAAAACACGGAAAATTGTGACTGCACAGCCCTTAGTGGGATATACTTTAAAGTGGCGGGGGGGGGGGGGACCCAGCAAATAATTCTTAAAACTTTTTTCAGTAATCATATTGTTGGAGGTATTGAGTTTATCTTCACACTGTTATATATGTAATGTAGGATTAAGCATAAATTGTTAATGTTATTGAGAAATGGAATTTTGGTATAGGAGAACAAAGATACAGATGTGAAAAAATGATTAAGATCTTCTTGTACTGAATTTAAACTCAAAGTATAAAAAAGAACACATGGAACATCTTGTCTCACAGAAAGCAAGGAAGTTATCAAATACTTATATTAAGATCACAACCAAAGGACTTGGGAATCAGCTTGAGTAGTCTTTTTACTGGCCAAAGATGGCACAAGTTGAACACCAAGAAGAATACAATAATTGCAATGCATTGAAATACCTCAAACATTTAAATTGAAAAGTTAGCTCATCATGACACTATAAAACAAACAAAACCAAACCTCATGGTCAACTTTGTAGAATATTAGTAAACAACTTATTATTTTGAAAACTGGTAAATAGGGGAAATAATCATGCGTGTATCTTGTTTTTCTTCTAGGAACTAACTAGTCCTCAGAGAAACAAAAGAGTTGATAAAAGGGGGCCTTTAATATTTTACAAACCTTAATGAAGTAACATTCTAGGCAATGATCCTCAATGGCTGTTTACATCACAAACAGAGACAAGGAGATATTACGTATCTCCTATGTAAGCACACAATACCATTTCTAAAGTGGTTTTCTTTAAGCCAACTCAAAACTAATATCTGGAACAAACTACCAATGTACAGAAAAAAACAAGGTCAGAGTAACATGCTAAAGAATATCAGCAAAATCTAGCTTGTGGTGATCTACAGGACAAATTACTCTTTTTTTTCTTTAAACAAAAAATTACAAAAGAGATGGAAGGATAATCTACAGATTAAAAGAGATTTGAGAATAAGGCAATGTTTGAACCTTGGATTCCAATTCAAGCTCTAAGTAAACAAAAGACCACTGGAGAAATATAAACACTGACGAGATATTTGAAGAATTTATATTAATAATATTGAAGGCGTTAATGTTGTTTTTCTGCAGGAGTGTGGTGGTGGTATGCTGGTTATGTTTAAACAGTGGGGTACCTGACTTTTAGAGAGACATGCTTGCAGATTAAAAAAAGCAAGTATTGATATGTGATGATGTAAGAGGGAGTGGCTTAGTGAAAAGAATCTATATTATACATAGAAAAGGAAAATTACAAATATAAAGATTATGTAAAGTGTGGTCCTACCACAGAACTAAAAACAGGTTAAATGTACTCAAAATTCACTTTAAATTCCATGAAACGAAGAGAACATATAGTTAGCTATTTCGATTTTAAATACTAAGCATTTTATAACATATCAGTGAAGGAAATAATTTTAGCTCTAAATCTGATGGAAACAAAGAAAGTTCTTTATTCATATTTTTGATGTGATACTAAATAAACTAAAACCTAGTCACTTAGTAGACAATGGCTATGACATATATTTTTTCACTTGGAATTGGAACTAAGTATGAAAAATAAAAGCCATTACTCTCTTTCTTCGTGTCCTTATGCTCTTGGCATCCTAAACCTCTCAGTTTCTTGAGCATACTAGGTCCTTTTATAACTCCTAAGTTTGCACTTGCCTTTCTGACAGAAATTATTAATATTTTTGCATGACAAATTCCTATTCATTCTTCAAGACTCAACTCAAATGTAATGCCTGTAGTAAACTTTCCCAACCATCCCAGCATTACATTAACTGTCCACTATGATGCCAACAACAGCATTATCTTTTTATAGCACTTATTTATATTGTAATTTATTAGTTTTATGGGTTTGTGTCCCTAAGGAGTAGGAGTGATCTTTGTCTTTCTAGCTCCTTAGCACATGCACCTTCCTAGAGGGTGCTCAATAAATATTTTCAGACTCAAACTGAACTTATTAGCAACGTAGTATCTAAAAACTATGGCTTAAAAAAAATGACAAATTCTAAGAAGCCTTATTGAATCTGTCTTCCTCAGAAAAGCCTTACAAAGAAAAGGTACATCATCAAATTATGTAACTCTGATCCAATTAGTAAGATGGGAAACTGTGCTGGTCATCTAGGTTCATTAACACTCCCAGCATGCTTTTTTTTATCTTTTAATTTTAGTACAGACACAGGGTCTCGCTCTTCTTGCTCAGGCTGGTCTTGAACTCCTGACCTCAAGCAATCCTTCCACCTGGGCCTCCCACAGTGTTAGAATTACAGGGATAGGCTACCACACCTGGCCAATTATTTTCTTGAATACTCTAAATACTTCATCTAAAGCAATTATTCTAAAGCTTTTTTATTTTTTGAGAGAATGAGGTCTCACTGTGTTGCCCTGGTTGATCTCAAACTACTGGGCTCAAGCCACCCTCCCACCTGAACCTCCTGAAAAGCTGGAATTGTATATAGGCACAAGCTATCACGCTTGGCTTCTTAAACTTTTTAAAAAGTTAACAAACAGCTTTTGCAGACTACCTACTCCATCAGCTACTATTTGTCATGGAAAAACAAAACAAAAAAAAAAATCTCAAAACAAATGGAGAGAATAAAATTGATATTCAGTGAAGAAAGTTTCAAATTAACTTATAACATACATTAAAAACAAAAAAAAGACAGTCAAATTAAATAAATGCAAGAAATAATCAGAAACAACTTGAGGTACTGGTTTTTTAAGAACTTTCTGACAAATAGATTTTACACTATTATCAAGAACACACACATATACATGTAAAAAACTGAAATCAATACTTACCCTTACTAACATGATAGAATATGATATATTTCATATATTTTTTTCATTGAAAAGAAAAGCAAGCAAACAAAAACCTCCTTGGTCAAGGCCCACTAAAATAATTCCATGACCCCAATACTAGGTTGAGATTTAAAGTTTGATAAGCACTGTCCTATAAAATTTTTGCATATTATTAATAATCCCTAAGCTATACAGATAGCCATAATCTTATAATAAATCTGTATATAAAGTTCATAATGAACTATAGTGTCTTTAATATATCATAAAATTTATGAATAGCAAATACAGATTTTTTTAAAAAATATCATTTCTGCTATCAATTAGAAAGAATGAAATGGAATCTTTGGTATCTATGAAATAAAGAATATGTTTATTAAGACAAGTGCCTTAGTCCTAGAGCTCTAAAGTATGACTCAAAGCAAAGGGTCTTAGCAGAGTACTGTTAAAAGCATTACGATTTGTATTTTAACCAACATTCTTAAGTTTTTCTTCAATTCTAAAAAAGGTTTATTTAAGAAGTTCATCTCAGTTATTAAATTGTGAGATGGTATGACTTTAAAAATAATTTTCATGGGATGTCTACCTCAAATTCAAACTTACATCATTCTCTTTCTAACAGATTACTTCTAAGCTACTATACAGAAATTCTATAGCTGCCACTAAGTAACCTTTAAAAACCTGTCTCTTTATCACAGACAAATACACAAATTCTTAACAGATTTTATTTTATTAAATACTAAGGCTGAACCACATTCCCCAATAACCTACCATTAGGCAATGAACTTCTTTCCATTATGCATACAAATTTCTTAGATTAGGTGCCACTGGATTCACATAAATATAACACTTAACATAAAATATTTTTGCTAAAAGTTAATAGTTTCAAAAGAAAGTTTTCATAAAATTATAGAGAACAAATTTAAATATAAAAGCATTCCAAAACAAAGAATACTTTTATATGTCAAATAAAATCGCCATTTACTTTTTACAAGACTGCCACAGACACATGAAGTTCTGTCCAGGTTTTCTCATTGGCTCTCCATGTTGACTGGATGCACTGAATGGAGAAAGCTGAGAACTGTTAGGCTGGCCCTGCACTGATACAGCTGGTGAAGGTGGCATAGGAGTGTTCTGTGAAAAAGAACAAATGGAGAGTCGGTGACATGACACGGAAAAACATTTATGTTTTATCATACAGTCTTACAAGTTTGATTACATTAGTAGTTATTCATTTCTAGCATATGGAATTTACATTTTCTAATTTTAAGCTAATAACTAGCTTAAAACTCTTTAAAAAGATAATTATTTTTATAGAAATATTTAGAAAGTCTGATTTTTATTTAATATGAAACCATAAAGGCAAGATCACATTGTTGTAACCATTATAAAATATATATTATTTAAAATTACATTTTTAGGTAGGAACAACACAATTATAGATATAAATGAGAAATATATTATAAATGTGCCCATCTGATTTACTTATGTTATTTTTCACAAGAACAGATTGACTGCAAATTATTTCTTTGCATAACTTTTTCTCTCAGATTTTCTAAAGAATATGAAACAAAATGTGGTAAAAAGCAAAGAAAATTTTAGATGATAGTTAAAAATAATGTAACCATATAAGTAAAATATAAATATTAACTAATCTGCAGTAAGCTATTTAATAATTTTTGTCTTTGAAGTTGCTCAATTATATCTTTTGATATTAAAGGACACTAATAATGGGCATAAAGTCTTTTAAATATAACATATTGTTTTTTCTTCTATATCTTATTGATTTCTCTCTACAAAACACTAATAATTATAATGTAGATTAAATTATTTTTGGGAAATATTTTCTTGTAGTACCACAAAGGAAAAAAGAACACTGAATTTCTTACAAAAATAGTAGCACATCATTTTCAAAGCACTGTCTAGAGGCAATAAGTTAAAACTTTGAGAAAATATTGAATGTGTTTGTTCATTTATAAGGTAATACAGTCATGCACCCACTTAACAACAGGGAAACATTCTGAGAAATGCATCATTAGGCAAGTTCCTTGATGTGTGAACAAAGAGTGTACTTATAGAAACCTAAACGGTATAGCCTGCTCACACCTAGGCTATATGGTAGAGCCTATTGCTCCTAGGCTACAACCCTGTACAGCATATGTCACTGTACTGAACACTGAAGGCAACTGTAACACAGTGTGAAGTATCTATATACCTAAACATAGAAAAGGTACAGTAAAAATACAGTATTATAATCTTATGGTACCACCATTGTATTATATGTGGTCCTTTGTTGACAGAAATATCATTATGTGGTGCATGATGACTGTATTGGGAATAGATGGGCAAACACTAAATTAAAATTGCTGAAAATTTCTGATTAAAAGCCATAATAATTTTTTTAAAGAAGAGCTAAAACACAAACATATAAGGCTACCATAACAGAAATATGAAAAAAGGAAGAGAATAAAATGTCGAAAGAAAACACTCTTGGCTGGGTGCAGTGGCTCACACCTGTAATCCTAGGACTCTGGGAGGCCGAGGCGGGCGGATCACTCAAGGACAGGAGTTCGAAACCAGCCCGAGCAAGAGCAAGACCCTGCCACTACTAAAAAATAGAAAGAAATTAATTGGCCAACTAAAAATATATAGAAAAAATTAGCCGGGCATGGTGGCACATGCCTGTGGTTCCAGCTACTCGGGAGGCTAAGGCAGAAGGATTGCTTGAGCCCAGGAGTTTGAGGTTGCTGTGAGCTAGGCTGACACCATGGCAATCTGGCCCTCTAGCCCCAGCAACAGAGACTCTGTCTCAAAAAAAAAAAAAAAAACAAAAACAAACAAACAAAAAAAACCTTCTGAGTTCTAAGCTCTGGAGAAAAATAATCTACTTTGGAGATGTGATGTCTCCATAACAGGTTCCCACCCTTAAAAACATTTTAGGGGCAAAACAGATGTCACAGATAGGATGAAGATTTTCCAGCTTGACACATCAGTACTCAAATTTTCAATCTGACTTTTAACTAGCCACGTGACCTTGGGCAACCTCTCTCATCTTCAGCTTTCTCATCCATAAAGCATAAATAAAATCTAACATATGAGATAATGGGAAGACTAGAGAAACTACAGATGAAAAGCCTAGCTCTAGATTCTCAATAAATCGCAACTGTTACTATATTTTAAGCTAATTGAGAAGTCCAAAGGGAAACCTTATTTTGGAGGAAAGATGATGAATTCAGTTTGGGAACAGTGACAGATGAACCAACTAAAACCTATCGATAAAAATTTAATGCTGGAAACACAGATTTGACAATCATTCACTTGCAAATTCTTAAAGCCATAAAAACTCTGATGGTGAGAAAGCAGAGAGGAGAAAAAGAGGGTTACAGAGAAAAGAGGGAAAGATAAAATTAGAATCAGTGTATTTAACAAAAAAAATCAGTCAAATTGTTTCCTTGAAATGAAAATATTACATTAAAAATCTAGGAAATTCTAATAACTAGAAGTAACCAGAGGATCAGTGCTAGCCAAATACAAACACTGAAGAGTAATAAATTACAAAAATCCCAGAATTTTAATTAAGGATAAATTTGTCAAAGGTATCAAATTCCCTGAGAATGAATCTTCTGGTTCCCTATACTACAGGTTGAGTATCCCTTATCAGAAATACTTGGGAACAGAGTATTTCAGATTTTAGAACATTTGCATATATATAACAAGATGCCTTGGGAATGGGACCCAAGTCTGAATGTGAAATTCTCTTATGTTTCATATAAACCTTATATACAGAGCCTGAAGGTAATTTTATACAATATTTTCAATAATTTTGCTCATAAAGTTTTGACTGCAACCTGTCACATGACACCAAGCATGTAATTTTCCACTTATGGTGTCATGTTGTGCTCCAAGTTTCAGATTTTGGAGCATTTATGATTTCAGATTTTTGGATTAGGGATGTTCAACCTGTGTTACCATTTAAATGAGGTATTTTATTTGACTATCGTATCCTATATTTATAAATTAAGCTTAATAAGTGCTAACTTATAAATCCTTGGCTTTCCTAGCCTACCCAGGCTTTTTTTTTTTTTTTTTTTGGTAATTGTGGAACTCTTATTAGTGTCATGTAGAAAATTTAATAAGAGGGTATTTTAATCCCAAATGCTAACAATGGATGCGGCAAGGATGACTGAAGTTAATCTAAGCTGTTAAATAAAGAATAAATAAAAGACAGACTAACTAAATGCAATTTGTACAAGAGTTTTTGGATCCTAATTCAAACAAGTTGTTAAAACATTTTTTATGACAACTGGCAAACAAACATGAACTGAGTGTCAGGTTATATTAAGAAATTGTTATTTTTTTAGGTATGCTTTGGTATTGTGGTTTTATATACCTATTTAACAGTCCTTAGCTATTAGAGAAATATATACTGAAGTATTAATTGGTGAAATGAAATAATGTTTGTAATTTGATTTAAAGTACTCCAGAAAAAAAAAATGATAATGGTCAGGAACAGATCAAACCACATGTACTCACCATCAAATTGGTATTAACTGATCAACACCTATGTGCACATATAGTAGTAACATTCACTGGGTGTCAGGCAGGTGGGAGGGAAGGGGAGGGGATGGGTATACTCACACCTAATGGGTGCAGTGCCCACCATCTGAGGGATGGACATGCTTGAAGCTCTGACTTGGGTGGGGCAAAGGCAATATATGTAACCTAAAGATCTCTGCCCCCCATAATATGCTGAAAAAAAAAAAAAACGAGAATGGCAAAATGTTGATAATATCTGAAGCTAGGTGATGGATACATGGGGGTTTACCGGCTCTATTTTTATACTGCATTGTTTTCAAAGTACTAAATTAATCATGCTTTAAGAATTAGGTATTTTACATGAGAATGCAAATTACAATTCTTTTAGGATACAAAAAGTTACTTTTTGTGAATTGCCAGAACATTAGCCATAGCCATAACTCAAATATAAATGTAAAGTAGATTTCTACAGCATAGTTTTTGAAATGACTGGTTCTTCAAGAATATTCTGTATCCCTACTCTGCTCAGAAAGAACTGATTTTTCATATTATAGTTATTAAAGTCAGAGTGGAAAGGGCACAACTTCAGTGAGTGACTGGAAATACAAAATTAATGTAGCATTTTTATTTTTGGCAAAGATATTGATCTTTTTGTTAAAAAAAGAAATTGTAATCTTGCATTCCTTTATCATCTTTTCAAGAGTAAATTACAGTTGGCCTCTGTATCTGTGGATTCAACCAACCACAGATGGAAAACATTTGGGGGAAAAAAAACTTCCACAAAGTTCCAAAAAGCAAAACCAGAATTTGCCACACACCAAGAACCACAGTGAATCCAAGTGAATGAAGTCATGTGTAGGCATCGTATTAGGTATTATTAAGTAATCTAGAGATCATTTAAAATATATGGGAGGATGTACGTAGGTTATATGCAAATACTATATTAGGGACCTGGGCATCCACAGATTTTGGTATCCATGGGGGTCCTCAAACCAATCCAGCACGGATACTGAGGGACTATATAGACACAAATTCTAAATAACACTGACAATACTTTGATGTGATGCTCTTAAACCCCTACTTTCTTATTACTATTAAATTTTAAAAACCTTTGAATAAGACTAAAATTTAAGCATTTCAATCTGTATTAGAAAAGCTACAAAGTCATGATCTATTCCCCTCAAAATAAATTCCTAGCAGTAATGAGATACTGTGTTCAATCTTAGCTACACATTTTGAAAGCCACTTATAGAAGGGAACCAGCTGAATATGATGAGTAAACCAGACACTGTAACACCTAAAGTTGAAGTGAAGGAAATGGGAAAGTGTATTCTAAACAAAAGGTAAGGAGAGATACTTTTAAAACCTTTTAAAAAGTTAAGAATTATATTCACTCTAAATGTAATATAGAAGAGATTACATTTAGTCTAAACGTACAGATCTTTAGAGAACAGAATTAGGATAGCAATACAAATAACTGGAAAAGAGAAGATTTTTGTGAATGTGGGCAAGTCACTTTAACTCTTAAAAACGGGAATTTTGGACAAGATAATATCTAAGACTGCTTCAGCTCTAACATTCCTTCATTTGCTTTAACTACCAAGCTTTTTCCACTTTTATAAATCTAGATCATCAATAGATAACCAAGCCTGTTTTATAAGAAAACATTAAAATACAAACCAAAAAATTATGTTTAGTGGTAACACCTTTCTTGGTTTTTATAATGTGCAAATCTGAGCAATAGTACTCTTAGAAAAACATCAAAATGATATTCTTATGGCTCTTACATTTTATTATAAAATGATCTTTTATGGCTATGATTAAATGCTGCCCCCTTGAGGCTACAGATCTACTTTCTTTCTTTTTTTTTTTTTTTTTTGGCGATAGAGGCTCACTCTGTTGCCCAGGCTAGAGTGCCGTGGCGTCAGCTTAAGCTCACAGCAACCTCAAACTCCTGGGCTCAAGGGATCCTATTGCCTCAGCCTCCGGAGTAGCTGGGACTACAGGCATGTGCCACCATGCCCGGCTAATTTTTATATATATATATATATATATATATATTTTTTTTTTTTTTTGGTTGGCCAATTAATTTCTCTCTATTTTTGGTAGAGATGGGGTCTTGCTCTTGCTCAGGCTGGTTTCTAACTCCTGACCTTCAGCGATCCTACTGCCTCGGCCTCCCAGAGTGCTAGGATTACAGGCATGAGCCACCGCGCCCAGCCTCAGATCTACTTTCTGATGGGTTGAGTAACTTTCTCAAAGCTCTTCATCAAAGAAAGGAATGGATCAAGACAACACCAATATTCAGTGTTACACAGCACCAGAATGATTCACATCCTGAATCAGGATGGGTAAGTGAGGAACGGTGTATATATACCTTAAATAGATACATTCTTAAGTAAACTATTTTTATATACATGAATTTGGCATGTTATCAGATTATGGGCTTAATAGATACAGGTATGTTCAACATGTGTTTTGCATGATCCTGAAAAAGTCTGTAGGTAAGTATAATGAAGTTTGTTTCATTTTTTTAAATTCATTTTTATTTTTTAATATGCCAATCTAGTTTTCTGCCTCTAGCAGACATCAATTCATGAATAGTGGAAGAGGATAATAGGGCTGTTGGAAAAAGTGTAAGTTAAATTTGAACTTGCAAGTATAACAGATTTAAAACAAGCAGCTAAAAATAAATCTGCTTTTGAAGAGGTATAATTTTATATTTTATAAACTGCCCAACTAGATACTACTTAAACACAAAAATCTATGGTTATATCATTTACTTTCATGTGTATTCTTTCCTTACTTGTTGCTGTATTTTTCTATAACAAAATTAATACAGCTGATTAATGGAAGCAAGATGGAACAAAATTGAGAATAATAATAATAATGGCATTAGGAAGGATTACCTGTTGGCCTTTCTCACCAGAAATACTTCCCTGCAGTCTTTCCAGCCCTGAGCATTCTGTAAGTCTAGAAATCCCTTCCTGGGGTCCAAGTACCTCTTTAACGTACCTAGATACCTTGAAATGGTATAAATAACAAGTTTTTGCTAAAAAAAAGGTCACCTTTAAAATCCTCTTATTTCATCTACCCCTTTAAGCTACCAATTCAAATAGTAAAAAATAATGGTGTTAAACCAAGGTCTAAAATGCAATTTTAAAGAGTATATAAAAAAATTTAAGGGATCTGGTAAACAAAAAATGGATTTCTATTAATTAGCAGGCTCTTAAAGAAGGCCCAACAGACTATCCCTTAAAAAGAAACTTATTATGCTACCTTGAACAGTTCATTCTTTTTTGTCCATTCCAAATATCTAGCCCTTATAAGTACTTCATCTTATCAAGTATACTTGCACCATTATTAAATGCTCAAATATGTAGCAGACACTGTGCTAAGTGCTATACTTAAGAGCCCTGATTTTTTAATCCCATTCTCACAGACATCATGCATACAACATTTCTTTTTCCTTTCAGTTTTTAATTTCTACGTGACAACCACATATTAATTTTAGAAATAAAGAATGCAGTTATTTTAAATAAACTACATTCTTTAGGAGAATATCTAGAAGTTTAATACAGATTTTTCAGGTTAGGAACAAAATGTATTGTTTCATGGCTTGGATCACCTGCATTTATGTCCAATGTGTTAAGAGTTTTAGTAATAATGTCGTAAAATTATAATTTAATAGTGTTAACATCCTATAACACAATGGCTCAAATAATCAATATGTTAGATTAAAAAGGGGGGGGGTTATAGAACTTTACAGAGAAATCGTTTAGAATGATGGAGCAAAAAAAGCTAATGGGTTAAGAGCATGAGTTGTGGTTTCAGATACATTCAGATTCTGTGCTGGTACCACGTCGTATTAGTTGGTAACCTTGGATGAGTTATTTAGCATCTTGAGTCCTCATCTCTAAAATGGTGATAACAATTTATTACAGTTGTTGTGAGGATTAAATGAGAAATTGATTTAGTACAAAGTCCCTAGCACATTTCCTAATCTTAGTATTATTATTCATTCTTTGTTATTGTGATATCATTATTGACTATCATCATACTGGAAGATTAAGGACACAAAAAATGAGGGTTGATAAAACAATTCCATAGTAATGGAGTTTTTCTCTAATTTGGCTTGGTCTACTATACCGTTTTATATTCTAAAGGACTCTCAGAGGGAAAAAAGGCATATAATCAAGATGAATTAGGAAATTATTAAATATAAGGAAAAAGATAAAGAGCCAACTTATTAAATATCTACTATGTACTAGAAATTGCACTATTTTTAAAAAAATATGTTTAAGTGAAAAACTTAAATTTGTGAAAGCTTGTTTGAATAACAATGATTAAGTATTTTCCACCAATAACTCAGTATTATTGCCATATATTTAACATCCACAAAAGAATACACAACTTAGTTACTTTGAAATAGAGCTAGACAATACAAACATAGAAATTAAAATCCCATTATGTCCCAGAGAAGCACTATCCAACTGTACCCATTCATATGAAGAAAGACACATATTAGTAAAAAAGAATTGTTCTGAAGCAAGGGAAAACTTCCTTTTTTCCTCCTATCTTCCATTTTGCTGTCTCAGTATCATGCTTTCCCCCACCCCTCAACCCCCACCAAACACATACACCTAGATTTGGTACTAATGCCAACAACTGCCATAGATCTGCTGTCATCACTACAGCATAGAGAAGAAACCCAAGCCAGAATTTTGCTAGCAGAGTTGAGAATAGCCACAAAAGGTTCTGGCTATGCAGGAATTAGGAAAAACAGAGTGAAAGACAAGTGATCCAGGAAACAGGTGGTAGCAACTATTAAATGAACCTATGATTTCACTGGAATAGCATATAAGATTATCCTTAAAATTTCTACAGGCTGACTTGTCCCTCAATTCAATAGTGCTGATCCTAGAAATACTTTTACTTACTAAGCCATGCAGATATGGGATATTAGGCATTAAAAAGAGAATAGCAGAAACATGATAGTAAAGGAGTAAGAAACACAAAAGAATATCAGAATACCTGAAACAAATTGAAATTACAATACTTTTTTAAGACTAAAGGAAACTAGCTCAATACATAAATTTAACAAGAACAGGTTGTTATGGCATTCATCCTTATTACAAAAGTACTGTTAAACACATTCATCAAAATCAAATACAGAAATCCCCATTTGGAGCACTCTTAGAAATCCCTCCACCACCACCCACAGTAAACTCAAAAAGGAGACTAAATACATTTTTTAAATTCTCTATATGCTGTTGTATTAGCAGCTGTTTCTCTACTTTGGGAGATCTACAAAATTACTTATTTGGGTCTATAACAAAACTGAAAGATTCTTTAAACCATGTGCTAGAAGTGGAAACTGTTTACTATTACAAAATATTACAAAACCAGAAAAAAAGGAGTAGGACAGCTTGAGTACAAGTGAGCTGATACAGTAAATTTTCAAGATGAAACATGGAAAAACTGAATTTCCCCCTAAAATCATATTTACAGATCAGAATTTTTATAACAGAAATTGTGATAGAATGACTTACCTGTGGGACCACATTCTGTACGTATGTTGGTGGATGCTGCTGCTTTTGCTGAACAGCACTTTCTATTGCTACTTTAGCTACAGTGCTTGGATCTGCTCCTGCTGGCACAGCAACCATGGTTGCACTGCAACCAGCATTGTTGGGGTCACTGATTGTAACAATTCTAACTCCTACTTTATTTGGAATTCCTGTGACTGTTTCCCTATCATTATCCTCTGCTGGCCTCTTTACAGTCTTGCATTCTGCTGTGCCATTTGTAGACCGAACGTCAGATGATAGGGCAGGAGAATGGGACACTCTTGATCCTGAGTGGGGAACTGCTATGATTTGATGCCCCTGTATAACAGAGGTTGTAGAGTGTGGTGAGACAACTACACTTGGGCGTTGCTGAGGCACATCTGAATTCAAACTTGAAGCTAGAGGTCCATTAGGCAAATCAGTACCACTAAATTGCTGTGTTGTCACATTTGAAACCTCCTGTATACTGCTCACAGATGATGAACCACCCAAAGTTAATACAGGTCCATTAGAAATTCTTTCTAGTTGATCACCTTTGGCAGTATCTTGCTGAGTGACATCTAAAGTCCCTTGTGGTTCCACTGGAGATATCTCACCATTTCCCACATGATTGGAAGTTTTGTGATTTGGAATGTTTTTGCTTAAATGGGAACCATCTCCTTTATCAAAATCACAGATTCCATTAACTAAGGGTTTTTTCAAATCACTTTTGATATCCTGCAAATCCATTTGTTCTGAGTTCTGTTTTCCAGATGTTCCATTCTCACCTAATTCTAATGATGGCCCATTACTGATTAGTGAGCACTGATTAGCCTCACTTTGAATTTTCCCTGAGTTTGAAGGAGGTAGACTTGAGTCACTGTACTTTCTCCCATTTAATAGGCTTCCCACCTGCATTTCATTTTCCTTAGTATCCCCATTGCTGGTGTTTGTGGATCCTCGTCGGCAGGATGGGTTCTCCATGACTTCAATTTTACGTTCATGAACATGTAAACCTGTTGCTTCCTTTGCTTCCTCCTCCTTTTGGCAAATTATTTTATCACCTTTGAATGGGAGGGTAGCAGTAGTACATGATGATTGTCCAGCTGGAGACACTTGAGTGGCTGGAAGCGCTTGCACATGAAGTCCAACTCCTGTCTGCGTTCCGCTCATGGTAATTCCTGCTGGAGCAATGAGCTGAGTTGTATTTCCCTGACTCACAGTTGCAGTTGCAAAACTTGTATTTGGCACAACTGTTATGGTTACCTGGTTGCCAGAAGTCCCTTGGAAAATGGTTGCTGGGCTATTTGAGATCAGTGGGCCTGGCAATATTTGTAAGTTCGAGATGGGCATGGTTTGTACTCCCCCTGCAGGTGGCATTGCACTTTGGACCAACTGAACATTTTGCTGACCCACCAATAAGGGCTGAGCTGGAGTTTGCCCTTGCACTCCAAAACCTGCTGCTTGGTTATTGGCTACCTGATAGACCACCTGAGGGCTAGGAGCTCTTGCATTATTAGGAGGAGGAATCTGTGGAGCTGGGAGAATAAGCTTACCACCTGGTGTTGATGGACCACGCTTTGGGAGCAGCAGCTGTTTTATCAGACTGGACTCACCAGAAGCAGACTGACCAACTCCTGCATTTGTTTGCTGAGGCTGAACTTGCATCTGTACTTGTTGTGACTGCTGAACTTGTACTTGTACCTGTTGTGGTGGGGGTGCTGGTGAATGCTGCTGCTGTTGCTGCCTTTTCACAGATAGCATTTGACTGACAGTAGGAGGTGGTCCCTGTGATTGAGGGGTGGAAGAAGATGAGATGGCAGTAGGGACTTGGTTAGCTGGGGCAGGTGAGGGTGAAGAAGATGGAGTTATGTTTGGTTGTCCAGTTAGCTGAACTGTTTGACCAGCTGGAAGAGCTGCTGGATTAGCAAGAACAATTTGGTGAATGGCTGGTGCATAAGTTTGACCTTGTTGAGCTGGCTGGCTTACAATCACTACACTTTGTTGGGTTGGCTGCTGTGGTTGTTGAATAGGCTGCTGTACCACTGTTGATGAAACTTGCTGAGAAGGGAGAGGTTTTGGTGCAATGTTCTGAAACCCTACCCTTGAAGGTTGTGGACTTGGGACACCAGCAATGGTAACCATTTGTCCTGCAGCTACCTGAAAATTCTGTACTGAAGTTGCTGAAACAATATTGGATGCAGAAGTTGTTACATACTGTGGGGGTGCTATGATAACAGTGTCTTGTGGCTGGCTGCCAGCTGATGTCTGTTGAGATGAAGTTTGCACAGGTTGGGGTGATGTGGTGATTAACTGTTGACCCTGTGAAACTGTAGAAGTACATGCTGGTATGTTCTGTACTCTTCCAAATATATGACTCTGTGGGACAGCTTGTTGAATTACTGTAACAGGAGTGCCTGAAGGTATCTGACCTGGTACCACTGTGTGTAATGAAGACTGTTGTGGAATTACAGATGGATGGTGAAGTAATGTCTGAGAATTCACAACTGTAACAGGTTGTGGCCCTGTACTATGATTCTGAACCACAGAACTCTGTGAAGGTCCTCCTCCAACAGCAATACTAACAGGAACTGCTGTTTGGGGCACAGAATTCTGGATTACTGTAGCCTTAACAACTTCACAAGGAATTGGAGCTTTATTTTGAATGACAGTCACTGGAGCATTTTGCTGCTGGTGGGTATGAACTGAAGGATTTGGTGGAATTCTTGAAACAGTCTGTGCCACAGTATGAACACCTTGTACTGGAAAAGACATTTGTGTTGCAGTCAAATTTGGAGATTGGTTGGTAACAGGAGTCCTCTGAAAATGGTTTCCTACAGTTTGTGGTCCATGAGGGATTCCTGAAAATATGGGGAAAAGGTCAAAATTCCAAATGAAATGACTAGAAAAATAAGGAAAAGTTATACATTTAAAATGTATGTAGTATACGTTTTTAATTCAGTTTTATTATTAATATTTAAAATAATAAAAATTAGTACCTGCAGGTGAAGGAGTCGGAGATACATCAGAAACAGAATCAACACGAACAACAGGAGTAGAAACTGGTTGTTGCTGATAGTACATCTGAATGGGAAGTGGTATAGCCCTCCGTTTTACTCCTACCACATGAATATGTGCTTGACCATTGTTACTGGAATCCTCCACTCTCTTCACTGTATGATTTGGAAAGACCGTTCTGTGAAGTACACATACACTCAGTATATTCTGACAACTATCACACTAGCAAAAAACACTGACTTCTAACAATGTGTACATGAACAATGGCAGCATATTTACTGCTAATTATGTATGAATCAGTATGAGTCATAAAATTTATAAAGTTGTATTCTGCAAGGGTAGGAAGCAAAGAAATATAGAAAATTAATCC
Organism: Lepilemur ruficaudatus; assembly: GCA_963574885.1. Taxonomy (NCBI): domain Eukaryota; kingdom Metazoa; phylum Chordata; class Mammalia; order Primates; family Lepilemuridae; genus Lepilemur; species Lepilemur ruficaudatus. The sequence goes on along the minus strand of CAUYRT010016088.1, from coordinate 1,022 downwards.
TCTAATTTTAAAAAAATCATTATTTATTAAACAGTGTTGTTGGGTTTTAAACAATTCCACCCATGTATAACTAATAAAAGATACCTATTTTTATGAACTTTGCAAAATATCAAAAAGCCTTGATATTTGAAGAGTATTAATTATAGACTATTATTCAAGATTTAAAAGGCCTAAAGTCGTATCTTTAACATGTAAAAGTAGGTAGGAAAAAAAGTAAACTTAGTTTCTTTTCTTTGATAAAACTCATGTTTCAACACAAACACCAGATGTGATTTCCAAAATTGTCTTTTATTTAAATTTCCACTGCACCACAACCTATCCATGTGAAATTTCTAGTAGCAGAGATATTGAAAATTAGTTAGATAATTTGGTATTTTCTCTAAAGAGCAAAATGTGTCATAAGTGGTAAATGAACTTTATTCAAAGAACTATGGATCCTACCTAAGACATTTATAAAATCCAGTTGATGTTAGGATTCCACCACGCGCTAGTTTACTGCAAGTTGAGAGGTATTCAGAATACATTTCTGCTCGAGAAACAGAACAATCTGGATTTACTTCAAAATGAGCATTTAGCCTAAAAGAGGAGAAAAATTAAGCATTATGCAAATATAGTACAGGAAAGTCTATATTTCAGTATACTAAAGCCATTTGGAGACAATGTGTGATAAACTAATAATTATACCTATTAATCAAATTTCACTATCTCATATGTTAATAGCAAAAATACATGGTAGGTTTTAGATTAAATCAAAAGAGATTACTGAATCATACTTATTTGACTATTAAAAATATCATTAACAGGCCGGGCGCAGTGGCTCACGCCTGTAATCCTAGCACTCTGGGAGGCAGAGGCAGGTGGATCGCTCAAGGTCAGGAGTGCAAGACCAGCCTGAGCAAGAGTGAGACCCCGCCTCTACTATAAATAGAAAGAAATTAATTGGTCAACTAAAAAAATATATGTAAAAAATTAGCTGGGCATGGTGGCACATGCCTATAGTCCCAGCTGCTCGGAAGGTTGAG
>CAUYRT010016085.1:0-22930 GCA_963574885.1 Lepilemur ruficaudatus | reverse complement strand
GTGGAGGGGTGGGATATGCTTGAAAAGTAGTTGGGGAGCGGAATTAGGGGTCTCAATAGGAGAAAGGCATTCCTCAAAAACTGATTCATGTGATTAACTGTACACCTCGGTAAATTCACTGAAAATCATTTAATTGTACATTTAAAATGGAGTGTTGGTTGTACATAGATACAGTTGGAGCACTATGTAGGTACTCTCTGGACTACTTTGACAGAGTAGGTTTTTGAATGTAACAAGATAAGTCAGCTTGAGTGGTAATATATTTTGGGAAATCAGCTCACTACAAATTGTCACTGTAAACATTGTACTGTAAATGCTTTGTAGTTTTCCCCCAATTAAAAAAAAAAACTCTATTAAAATTTCTGGTTCTATACCCCAATTCCTTGACATATATTTTGTAATAAATTCTTTATTTTCAAAATTGCTATAGTACTCTTTCTCCAAACAAAAAAAAAATCAATGAAAAATCATAAGTAGGAAGTTTCAAATTGTAGGGAGAAAGTACCTTCTATTAAAAAAATTGTGTGTACTAACTATCATGTCTGTAATTCTGTAACAAACATTTTTCACAGGCACTAATCTTCTCATCATAAATATTTATATAAAACAATATAGTGGTCATCACAACCATTTAAAACTATTTTTTTAAAAATGAATATTTATGTAATAGAAACAAACTTTTACTAGTATTTCTCAAAAAATAATCTTCAATCAAATGTGGTATTTAGGTTGATCAATTTACAAATATTGATATAATTTTTGAGTAATTTTTATTAATTCTTTGATCATCACTGAAGAGAAATTGGTGTACTTTTTGCCTATAATTAAGAAAGTAATTTCTATCATTCTAGTTATATTACAATATAGATTATTTGTAATGTATTATGTCTGGTATGACAATGTGCCTTTTTAGAGGGATACGTATTAATAATATTAACTAAATTTTATTCTTACTATATAAAACCATGACCTTTTGTTATTTTTTTTCAGGCAGTCACACAGGTAACCAGAGTACAAACTGCTTGTACATAGACTTCCATAAAGCTATTACTAAATGGTTGTCCGTATTTTTCTTCTTAAAATAATGAAATTATTTTCAATTAACAAACAGAGGAAAAATAGCTTCCTTTTCAGCAAATCAAATAACTATAGAATCAAACATGGTCATAGCACATTTTTGTAATAATTATATAATTATTGGTTATTGTTTCGTCTACTATATCAGTGTAGGTCCAGTCAGGGAAACAGAAACCATATTTGATATTTCAACACAAAGAAGTTGATATAAGGAATTAATCATATATTAGAAAACTGGAAAAGGGAAAAAGAAATATTGAGGTAACACAGAGACAATATCTGCTGGAAGTCAGACCTCTGGGTCTTGGAAAACAATGAGAAGAGGTGGGTGGTGGGCCCTCCACAGCGGAGACTCAAACAGCCGAGGCAGAGGCATGGCTCCCTGTATCTCCGAGGGGTCTAAAAGAGTGCACAGAACGTAGGCACTGGAATCAATTGCTGCTGTCGGGGTGAAGGGTCATTGCTAGAGCTGCATATCAGGACCAACAAGCAAAAATGTTGGAGCAGCACCTTTCTGCCACTCCCGCTTTCCAGGACCCTTCTTGTGCCCCGTACTGGTGAAACCTATCAGGGACCAGTCAACACTGTGATTTGGAATGTCCATACCACAGCATCACAGCACAGAAAGAAAGATAGGACTGGCGTTAAGAGAAAGAATAGCTCAATAACTGACATTGTTTTCTTTATTATTGTGAAATTTTCCTTAAAATGTGAGGATTTAGATTCCCTGATATTATACATGCTTTAAAAAATCAAGTTTAATGTACATTATCTGTATATATTTTAATCAATCTTAGTATTTCATCCTTTTTTACTTATACTAAACAATTATATAAAAAGAACATCATATTTTTTTTAGTACTTTGTAACCTGTTCTCAATTTACCTCTGGAATTCTCCGCTTGAGAGAAAGTGACAGAAGTGTTTCATATCCATGTTCACATCTGTGCACTTCCCCATTATGAAGGGCAAGGTGACTAGCTGGGCTGTGCCATTTGTCAAGTTTATCAAGGAATGAGTGAGCAGTACATTTAGATGTAAGTTGCTCCTCTCTTATTTGTGAAAAAATCTATTTATATGTGTGTATTGTTATTGTATGACCAGTAAAAACTTAATGATTGCAATGTATGCATTGTTTATATTTCAATTAAAAGCACTATGTTAAGCTTAAAGTACTAATGAAAATGTTTTCTTTCCTTATTTATATGTCACAAAAATAGTTCCTCTTTTCTGGTTCAAATCAATAGGAACAATTTCCATGAAGTATTAAAAAAATATATTTTCAGTTGGAAATTTAGAAAGTTGTACTTAACATATGTCATTAGGACAGTTATTATTAATAGGTTCACATTGAGAGTGGCATTTGTGAAAAACTTGAAATTTGAGACTCTTCTTTAGTATAATTTGTTCACAAGCAACTAAAAAACATAGTAAGTAAGAAACATTTGAATAAGCATCTTGAGAACAGTTGCTTCCCAAGGAAAAGATCAGCTCAACTTAATTGATCAATTTTTATTTTGAACATTTGTGGGTTTACTTGTTTGTAAGTAGACCCCTTAGTTTAACCTCCTAAGTATTCTTAAAATATTCTAAGGGAATGGTTAAAAAAGTAGTTCTTTGGGGTTCTATAATATCTTGATTCCATTCCATAACAACATGAAACTTGAAGAAATTTCTATGATTGTATTTTTTATTTAAAAGTTAAATTTCTTCTGAAATAAAAATATTTTATTGTAAGACATATACAGAAAAGTACATAAAACATAAATACACAGCCCAGTCCATAACATAAAGCAATCACTTATGTATTCTCTACCAAGTTCAAGAAGTTTAAAATTGCCATCTATTATAGGCAACCTCTAAGATGGACTTCAATGACACTTGCCTTTTGTTGGTCATGCTCTTTGATAGGATCAGTTTTATGGGCTTAATGACTTCCTTTTTGCAAATGGAATGAGGCAGAGGTAATGGGATGTCACTTCTGAGATTAGATAATAAAAAGACAGTGGCTTCCCTCTTATTCTCTCTTAAATCCCTCACACTGGAGGAAGCCAGCTGCAATGTCATGAGATGTCATGAGGCATTTTGGGAAGAGACCCTCATGAGTGAGCTTGAAAGTGGAATTTTTGAGGAGTACCAAAACCACATTAGTGAACTTAGAATGAGATATGTTAGCCCTCATAGCAGTTGAGATGACTGCAATCCTGACACCTTAATTTCAACCTCATGAAAGATATTGAACCAGAGGTGCCTAAGTTGTGCCTCATTATTGACCCATAGAAACTGATATTGTAAATATTTGTTATTTTAAGCTACTAGGTTCTGGAGTAATTTATTATACAGCAATAGATAACTAAGAGACCTCCACTCAAAAGGACCCTCCATGTTCCCTCCTACTCATTTCCCCTCCCCAAAGGCAACCACTATTCCCACTTCTAAGTTTTGTTTTTTCTGCTTTTGAACTCTCTATGGATCTAATAATACTGTTTATATTACTTTGTTCCTTGCTTTTATTGCTTTACACTATACTCATGAAATTAATTTTCATTAATATATAGCTTGAGCTTGGGGCTCTTATGGGTTGTGAAAATTCTTACGCATGTCTCTTGCCTCTCATGTTCATGTAGTCCTGCTTAGTACAAACCTTCAAATAGCATTTCTATATCAAAAAGCACACATATCTTCAACATCAGTAAATACTGATAGAGTTTTCTAAAGTGGTTGCACCAATTTACACTCCCACTAGCAGTGTATTAGAATTCCCACTGTCCCACGTCCTCACCAGATTTTGCTATTTTCATTTTTTAATTTTAGTCCTTCCACTGTGGGAGCAATAGTATTTCAGTGTAGATTTAAATTGCATCACCCTAATGAGTAATGTGGTTGAGAATCCTTTGACTTCACTGTAGAGTCTAGCCAATTACTCTGATAATTTTTACTTTCCTTATTGATTTGTAGTCTTTTATTAATTACAGATATGTACTCTCTTAGTTATATGTGTTTAGAATCATTTCATCCATTCTAGGGGGCTTGCTTTTACATTCTTCAAATGGTATCTTCTGATAAACAGAACAGTTTTCATTTTAATCTAATTTTGACCTACTTCTTACAGTTAGAAACTTTTGTGACTAATACAAGAAACCTTTTCTTTTCCCAAGGTCAAGAGAGTAGGTCTCATCTTGAGTGTTCTCTCTCTCTCTCTCTCTCTCTCTCTCTCACACACACACACACACACACACAAGATAAAGAGATAACAAAAAAACTTCTTGAAGTAATGGAGATGTCTACTACTTTATGATAATGTTTTTTGTTTTTTGTTTTTTTTTTTTTTGAGACAGAGTCTCACTTTGTTGCCTGGGCTAGAGTACCGTGGCGTCGGCCTAGCTCACAGCAACCTCAAACACCTGGGCTCAAGTGATCCTCCTGCCTCAGCCTCCTGAGTAGCTGGGACTACAGGCATGCACCACCATGCCCAGCTAATTTTTTCTATATATTTTTAGTTGGCCAATTAATTTCTTTCTATTTTTAGTAGAGACAGGGTCTCGCTCTTGCTCAGGCTGATTTCGAACTCCTGACCTTGAGTGATCCTCCCGCCTCGGCCTCCCAGAGTGCTAGGATTACAAGTGTGAGCCACTGCGCCCGGCCCTGATAATGTTATATGAGTGCATGCAAATGTCTACACTTATCAAATTGTATACATTAAATTTGTGTAGTTTATTTAATATCAACTATACTTCAAATAAAGCTTTATAATAGACCTTAAGTTTTGATATCTGACAGTGTAGGTTCTCTAATTTGGTATTTTCTTTTCAAAATTCAGTCCTTGGCATATCTATATTTATTACTTAATCTATTTTTCTATTTTCTTTAAATAATACTCTTCAGCGTTCTGGTTGAGATTGCATTGACTCTTTAAATCAGCTTATAGAAAATTGACATATTAAAAAGATTTAGCCTTTCAATTCAGGAACACAGAATACTTCCTTGATTTTAAGACAGTTTAAACTAAACTAAGACAGTTTAGTTTTTAGTCTCAGCTTTTCAGCCTCCAGTTCTATGCAGCTTCGGAGTTCAGAGAATACACTGAGAAGAGAGCATCCATGCATTAGAGCTTCCTAAAAACTCTATGTCAATGCTATCCTATGTGAATCCTACAAATGTCTGCTTGCCACTTTGTTCCCTAAAAGCTACCCTATATGTGGGTTTACTCAGGTGTCTCAGATGTTGTTTCAAACCTAGGACCAAGAAATGTCTTCAGGGATTGCTTCAGATCCTTAGCTCTCTTCTTTAAATTTTTTCCCTTGCTAGAATTTTACTCTATTTAGTCCTTGTGGCTTCTGGAGTTCTCTGATGGTTTTAAATAAATGCTTTTGTAATTCTTCCAGGTTTTCTAGTTGTTTTGGTCTTCACTGAAATGTTCTGTTTTACCCAAAGGTAACACGGTCTGAGAACTTGTATTTGATGTAGGCCAGTAGTCCAGGGCACTAGCAATGGATGATCACCTTACTACAGTTACTGGGATTGAGATGGTTCAAATTTGGACTTCAATTCCTGTAAAGGTCAGGATAGTTATTTATTATTTCTACTTTGGCTTTTATTCTGCAGTGTAGCCCTTTGGAAGTCTCAATTCAAATGACAGGGTTTTGCTAGGGCACCTCATTTGTCCAGCACAGACTTGAATTTCTATTCCTTGGCATTACAAATTTATCAAAAGTTTTGATCAACTTGTCTCTAACAGAATCTACAGATGCCCCTAAACCTAGAAGTTAAGCATCTCCAAATATTAGGATTACTTAGTATTTCTATCTATTTCTATTTCTGTCTATTTTTATCTATTTCTATCCATTCCTGGATCTTGACCTCATAATTCTTAATGCTTTGTTAAGTCTCTAGTGTCTTAAAGGAGTCATTCTTAATTTTTTCTCACCTTTTCTAGTTCTGCCAATGAGGAAATCTGACCACATTACCTAGTCAATATCACTTTAATAAAATGCAAAATCAGGAAAAATCATTAATAAATTATTTTCACAAGAAAAATAAAATAATATTTTGGACTAGGCAGAATAAAATAATAGATTTGGTTTAGCAACACTTCATTTTGTGTGCAGTGTTGTTTTAGTTTCATGCTGTTGGTTACAGTGTCAAAGATCTTTGTAAGTTCAAGTATTGGAATGAATTTTTCACTTGAAAAAACTGTAGCAACAATACATCAAAATACAAGAGAGAACGTCTCTTTAAATTTTTTTGAGGTCCCAATTAAAGCCTTCATTTGGCTGTTCTTCTTCAAGCTTCTTCAAGCAGCAGTATCCCCTTTTACTGTCAATAATACCTCAGTCCAGATGACACAGTCATATGTTTTACTATTGAACATGAATGAACTGTATAAATAAACAGATATCAGAACTAAAAAATCAAATCTATCAGCCAAATATTTGTAATCCCTCATTATTTCCGGGTATCATTACACACTTTTAAAAAAATGTTTACATATCCATTCCCTATCTAATTCTTCCAACCTGTGCATCAGGTTAATCTCCAGCTCTCCAGGAGATTTATCATTGCTACTTGAGTTAGAATTTTGTACCAGTTTTCTATTGCTGTGTAATAACTTTATCACAAAACTTAGCAGCTTAAAAAAACATACATTTATTATCTGAGTTTCATAGGTCAGAAACTCAGGCATGGCTTAACTGGGTGATCCATTTTAGCCTCTCTTACAGGCTGTAATCCATATGTCATCTGGGATGTAGTCATCTCAAGGCTTCACCTGGAGAGAATCCACTTGCAAGCTCACATAGTTGTTTGCAGGATTCAGTTTCTTGTGAGCTATTGGACTGAGGGTCTCAGTTCCTCACTGGTGGTTGGCCGGAGGCCACTCTCAGTTCATTGCATATGGGCCTCTCCAAGGTTCCAGCTTGCTTCATGAAAACATGCAACCATGCAACAGAGAGAGTCTGCTATTAAGATGAAAGTCATAATCTTTTGTAATCTGATCATAGAAGTGACATCTCAACAGTTTTGCCATATTCTGTTTGTCAGAAGCAAGTTTCTCGGTCTAGCCCACACTCAAAGAGAAGAGATAACATAAGGACTGAAATGTAGGAAAGTTGACATATGGAAGGAATAACTGACAAAAATTTCTTATACAACTTGGAATTATGCTCTACATGATTAGTCATAACTGATCAATCTTCCTGAAGCAGATCTCTGATCATAACACTACTTTGCCTAAAAAAAAAATTAATGAAGATCATTTTACCTATAACTACCAACAGCCAGACTCCAACTTTCATTTTCAACTTACTTTCTATTTTATTTTACTACTTTTCATGAAGTTCATGCTCAAGCCAGTGTTGTTATCTTAATTCATGAAGTGCTTGCTCCATGTGTTCATGTTGTTCTTTCTGTCTAAAAAAAAAAAAAATCTTCTTCTCTTGCCACAAAGAAAGGATTTTAGCCTGGAAAAGAGAGGAGTAGTGGAGGGCCCATTATTTCTCTCTTCAGATAAAGAGGTAGGACCGAACAAGTCACTGTGTGGAAGATGAAAAGGGCAGAATTTCAGTTATAATGTAGAATTCCTGATGCCCAACAAGACCACCTAATATTGAAACAAACTGCCTCAAACTGTGAGTTTTTGTTTTTATTTTTTGACTTTTTAATCTTTAAAAATAGTTTTGATATATAATTCACATGCCATAATAGTTAACTTTTAAAATATACAATTCAGTGGTTTTTAATATATTCAGAGTTATGCAACTATGGCCCTATCTAATTTTAGAACATTTTCATCACTACAAAAAGATATCCTGAACCTTTTAGCAGTCACTCTCATTTCTCTTTCCCATCCTACCTCCAGTCACTGTCAACTACTAATCTACATTCTGTCTCTGTGGATTTTCCCATTCTGAACATTTCACATAAATAGAATCATAAAGTATGTAGTCTTTTGTGTCGGGCTTCTTTTACTTAGCATAATAATTTTAAGTGTCATTGATATTGTAGCGTGTTTCAATACTTCATTATTTTTTATAGCTAAATAATATTTCATTCTGTGGATATATAACATTTTTATTTCAAAATAGTATTGGAGTACAAATGTTTTTGGTTACATGTATAAATTTTGTTATGCTTGAGTCAGGCTTATAAGTGTGCCTATCAACCAAATAGTGCTCATTATAGCCATTAGGTAAGTTTTTGCCCATTCCTTCCTCCCTTTCCCTGCTTGATTTCCACTGAGTTTCACTTCCCTCTGTGCACATGTGTGCTCATAACTTAGTTCTAGTTTAATAGTGAATACATGTGGTGTATGTTTTTCTATTCTTTAGATACTTCACTTGGGATAATGGTCTCCAGTCCCATTCAAATTGTTGCAAAAGGCCTGAATCCATACTTCTTAATGGATGAGTAGAACTCCATGGTATACATATACCATATTTGTTAATCCACTCATGAATTGATGGGCACTTGGGTTGATTCCACATCTTTGCAATTGTGAGTTGTGCTGCAATAAACATTCAAGTGCAGATAACTTTTTGATAAAATGATTCCTTTTCTTTTGGGTAAATATCCAGTAGTGGGATTGCTGGATCAAATGGTAGGTCTATTTTTAGTTCTTTGAGGTACCTCCATAGAGTTTTCCATAGAAGTCGTACTATTTTATAGTCCCACCAACAGGTTATAAGCATTCCTTTCTCTCCTCATCCACACCAGCATCTATTGTCCTTAGACTTTTTAATAAAAGCAATTGTAACAGGGGTAAGGTGATATTTCACTGTGGTTTGAATTTGCTTTTCCCTGATAATTAGCAATATTGAGCATTTTTAATATGTTTACTGGCCATTTGTCTACCTTCTTTTGAAAAATTTCTATTCATGTCCTTTGCTCACTTTTTAATGGGGTCATTTGTTTAAAGAGGAGGTCAAACTCTCACTTTTTGTTGATGCTATGATTTTATGTCTAGAAAACCACAAAGACTCCACTAAAAGACTCCTGGAATTGATAAACAAATTCAGCAAAATCTCAGGTTACAAAATCAATGTACACAAATCATTAGCATTCCCATATACCAATAACAGTCAAGCTGACAGTCAGATCAAAGACTCAACACAATTCACAATAGCTACAAAGAAAGTAAAATACCTAGGAATATACATAACCAGGAGCTGAAAGATCTCTACAAACAGAAACAAGAAACACTGAGGAAAGAAATCACAGATGACACAAGCAAATCCATCATGTTCATGGATAAGTAGCATCAACTTCATTAAATGTCCATATTATAGAATGTGATTTATATTTTCAATGTAATCCCCATCAAAATACCAAAGTTATATTTCACAGATCTAGAAAAACTAATTCTATGCTTTTTTTGGAACCAGGAAAGAGCCTGAATAGACAAAGCAATCTTAAGCAAAAGGAACAAATTGAGAGTCATCGTATTAGCAGACTTCAAACTATACTACAAAGCTATAGTAACCAAAATAGCATGATATTAGCACAAAAATAGAGACATAGACCAATGGAACAGAATATAGAGCCCAGAAAGAAAATCCACATATAGCCAATTGATCTTTGACAAAGTAGACAACAATATACACTAGAGAAAAGAAGCCCTATTCAATAAATGGTGCTGGGATAATTGGATAGCCACATGCAGAAAAATGGAACAGGATCTATACCTCTCATCACTCACAAAAAATAATTCAAGATGGATAAAAGACTTAAATGTCAGACATGAAACAATGAGACTTCCAGAAGAAAATGTAGTAAAAACTCTTCTAGATATTGGCATAGGAAAGAATTTATGAAAAAGACCCCAGTGGCAATCATAGCAACAAAAATAAATATTAATAACTGGGACTGGATTAAATTTAAAAGCTTCTGCATAGCTAAGTAAAAAAATCAACAGAGCAAATAGACAACCTACAGAACGGGAGAAAATATTGCCAAGCTGTACATCCAATAAAGATCTAATAACCAGAATCTACAAAGAACTCAATAAAGTCAATGAGGAGTTTTTAATTTTTTAAGTGTTTAAATAAAGACAAAAATTTGTCCATGATGGGAATGAAGATATTTCTATGTTCAGTGGGATTAGAATGAAAGGCCTTCTAAGGCAACTTCCAACTCTTAAGATTTCATGAATCCATAAATTTATATAAGGATAAGAAAGCAAAACTATTCTTTTGACATGATAAGAAAAAATAAATGATTTACATGGAAAAATTTCAAAAGAATCATATTATTGATATTTCATTTTAAGTGTGATTATTGTACAAACTCAGGAACCTTTATTTTTCAATATTTTCCCTATTTCTAATTCATTATTGTCATAATAAACAATGGAACTACCTAACACTCAAAATTTTTAAATAAATATATTTGTGATCAATGTGCAGGTAAGGCTTTATTTGCGTATGAAGAAAGATGGTGCTATTTGAAAACACTTTTTGCCATCAAGAATGTCCCTAGGAATTTCCATAAAAGGAACTCAGTCTTTATTTTCACATAATCTTTTGTTATTATTCATTTTAAATTTAATGATTAGGGTAATATTCAGAAAAATCTTGCTTTAGAAAAATTCACAAATACAAGAGCTGCCCATACTGTTGTCTCTATTTCCCAGGATAAGTTGAAGCAAGTGGTGCTATAAATGATGCAATGAATTATTGCATGAGTAAAGAGACTTCTTAAAGCACGCCTTCAGTTTTTACAGGAAGAAGGATGGCAGCTGTGAGAGTGAAAGAGAGAGAGAAAAAGAAAGAGATCAAGGTAATCAGTGATGTCCATTCCTTTTTGGAGCACCTGATTAACAATCCTCCCAGATGGTATGCAGCAGAGAAGACATAATCTATATATGGAAACTGGAATACTTTTTGACAAAAGAGAAAATTTGACAATTTTTTTTTTTTTTTTTACTTTATGTAAACTTTAAGGTAATTGAGGGCAGGGACCCTGTCTAATTTGTTTTTGTGATGTGGCCCAGTAACCACCACACTCACACAAACATTTGAATAAATGTTTGTTTAAAGAATCACTGATTGAGTGAATGAATACAGTGACTGATACATGAGACTCACACATGTGCCAGGGTGTAGATGGACCTCAGAACTTTAGATTCTGCTGAGGTGTCTGCTATCATGCATCCTAGGATCACAAGTCACAAAAATAAGGAGACTTGAGTGAGACTGAACACCAGTATATACTAAGTCCCTGATGAGGAGAAATAAAATTAAGTGCCAGTCCAACTGGCCAAGCTGTTTCTGTCACATACATTGTGTTATTTGGGGCCAAAGAAGCCAGATATAATGAATTTGACTATCATGTAGATTTGGTGTTATGATCACACCACGGAACATACTCCTGCAGATTAGCGGGTGTTTCCTCTAAGAGAAATGGACATTTCAATTTGGGAAGAATTTAATCCTGGGACCTATGGAAGTGGATTTTAGATTAAGGGAAGAAAATTTATTCTACTCTTCCTGGAGTCTAGAGAAGATATACATCAAACTCTCAGATGTGGCAGGAGATGAATCACCCTGGCCACAAGGAAGCAGGTCAGGAGCAGGACAGGAAGCAAGCCAGTAAGAGGGATCTCTGATGGGTCTGCACCTAGGCAATTGTTGAATGTAGTCACTTGTTACACACACATTCTACTTTCCCAAATGTTTAACAAACTTTCATTAAAATCTGCAGTGCAGACTCTGACTTGTGTTTGGGAAGAAATTACCTCTTTCTTAAGTGTGCTAGTCACAATAGCCAGGGCTATTGTGACCCTGTGGTCAACAGCATCAGGAACAGCCTAGTGGACACATCATGTGGAAGGCCGGAGAAAAAATTCCCCAATAAATCGTTTGAAAATATTCTGGAGACATTCAGAGAGCAGCCACTTGATAACCAGTTACCTTGTCTGTAAAATGGGGTGATAATATTTGCCTTTGCTTTCCTCTAGGAAAGTTATGAAATGTAAAATAATTAATAACTTTCATGTGTGTTGAACACCTTGAAAGAAACATGATATATGAGCATATGATATCATGATTACTTCGGTAATAAAAAGAAAAGAAAATATTTAAAATAACAATAATATGTACATTTTTAACACCTGCAGTTGTGTATGAAATATATAACTCCTTTTATTGTGCTCTGTCTAATCCACTGCACCTGCATTAAAAGTGTACCCCCATGCTTCTATTTTTAAAAATACATAAAATTTAGACAGGTACTTATTCTTTTATTCACCCCATTGTGCCTAAGTCTCACAGAACATATTTTAAACAATATACTACCACAAAGAGACCACTTCAATACAAATCTCAATAGTGTGGGTTAATAAAAATTACTTTTAAAGGAAAACATCTGGCACCTCATAAATATATATCACCTTTCATCAAGAGTTTTTCAAACTCTCCCTATATATATTACACTTATAAGCATTATTAATTCAGCATATTGTACGTTGGTTTTAAAGTAGTCCCAAAGCAGAATTACATATGTAAAATATGTGCTGCAATATCTAGACCCATGCAGATCATAAAGAATAAGACATTAACCGCAATGCTAAATCCTTTTGATTTACTGTTTTCTGTTAGCTAGCAGGGGTGACTTTTTAAACACAGATACAAGAAAACAGTGCAGTTAAGTTTAAAGGCAGCTATTTATTCTAACTAATTTTTCCCCTCTTGTGACATTTAGCAAATTATTCTAGGCTTACATTTAGCTTATGTCAAAAATGTATCTGCATTTTTTTGCTCTGGTTTATTTCTACATCTGAAAGAAATTTTAAAAGATGATTTGCCTTTACAAAGCCTGTACCCATAACACCAAACTGATACTACTTTTCCAGAGGTTATTTAAAAAAAAGTATATTCTGTAATGCCCTTTGCAATTTTTCCTGCCATTACCTTACTGTGAAGCTTTTATTGGTTGCAGTTCAGTTTTTTTATTTTTCTACATAAGTAATGGCCAATTCTCCTTAGTATGCCTTTAATAAATATGGAAAATATGCAATCAGCTTTGTTGTTATATTTTTATAATGGTCTATATATTTATCTCATAAATCATATATTGTTGTCAGATTAAATAACGCTCACTTCTTTATTTGTTCCTGACAGAATGGAGTTAGATGCATTTCCTTGTATTTTCATACTTCTCCCTTCCACTTTAAGAAATCAATACTACAAAATGGGCACATTCAAAGCCAAGAGTTGTGAAAGTCTGTGACCTGATCTAGCATAAACCATACAGGCAGTTTACCTCATTCACATCAGATCCTGGCATTTTGTCTAAAATTACAATTATTCCTTTATTTCATAAATATATATTTTTAAAATTCCTATTGTCTTCCACGTATGATCACAGGCAATAGAAACACAATTAAAAACAAAACAGGCAGCCTTTCTAACCATATTGAACTTTCAACATAAAACAGAAGAGAGCAATGAATAAATAAACAAACAATTAAATAATTTAAAATCGTTTAAGTTCTCTAAGGAAAAAATAAAATTGGCTGTGGCCAAAAATTAAAGGAAGGGACCTTCTTTGGATAGATGGATAGGACAGTCAGAGATAACCTCACCTTGTACCTAATGCTAAGTATATAATGCTGATTTTCTGATTAAATAATGAATGGAACAAACACATCTAATTTCTATCTCACAATCATATTAAAATGATGATCTAAGTATAGAAATAGAGAAAATTCTGTGCTCATATCGGAAAACATGGTAGAATAATAGTCATATACAGAAACTTCAGGACCATTCTGTACATAAGGAGGAGACTTACTTCGCAAAGATCTGCACAAACCATTGCATGTCTGCATACAAAGGGGGCTCTCGCCTGGGAAACAAATGAAGAAATTCCAAAAGAATTCACTTGCAGAAACAGGTGGGAGGTCAAATTGAGTATTAGGACAGTATGACAGCGATCGATACGTGACATCACCAGGGTCTTGTAAGGACCTTATTGGTGTTCACCTTACATGTCTAGACACCATAGCAGTTGCTCATGGTGTATTCTTGGAACTGCTTTTGATAAATAATGGCTTCAATAATAAACACAAAAAAGTAGTCTTTGATGCAGAAGCAAGATTCCTGTTGTAAAGCCTATAGCACTGGCTTTCTCTCTACAAACCTCTGGTAATGGAATTCTGAACTGTCAAAGTAAAACTACAACATGTGGGAATATAATCCTTCTCCCTTCACTTGAGCTTGAAAGATCAGTCTCACATCCTCTGAAAGATTCCATTTAAAACTAGAAAAGAATAATCTTAGAGACATCTCTTTAAGAAAAAACTAGTATAGAAAACTCATTGAAATTACTTTGAAGTACAAAACAGGAGCAGTCAAAAAAGTTAGGTTTTCTTATAAAATCCAAAACAATATTTAATACAAAATCAATGTTTCTTTATAGGAGTCAAAGTAATAGTGTGACTATGAAACTGACAACCAATGGAAAATCAGAGCCAGAAGAAACTGTACAAAGAAGAACAATACAATCACCAAATAAAAAACCTCAATGAGGCTGAGATCAGCAGATTGAAAGAGCAGAAACTAATAATCAACACAAATTTATTGACTGCTACTATAAGCCAGCAGTCCTCTAGGCATTGTGATAATAGCAGTGAAAAAAACAAAGTCCCTCTTATCATGGAGTCTCTCTTTTACATTGCACTGAGGAGAGACAGCCATAAACAAAATGAAAAATTAAACATTTGCCACATTAAAAGATGGTAAATGCAAAGGAGATTTATAAAAGAAGGAAATAGCAAGCAAAGGTGGTGATGAGGTGTCCATTTTTAATTGAGTGGTCAACGAAGTCCTCACTGAGAAGGTGACACTAGGACTTGATATTGTAGAAGACACGTGTGTGACTTTCGAGTCATAAGAGACAGTGAAGCTTCTATCTTGACTGTTTAGATCACTCACTCTGGAGACAGCCAGCTGTCATAGCATGAAGACACTCAACCAGTCTAGGAAGAGGCAATCATGGAGGAGAAATGAGATTCACCAACACCAACTTGCCATACATGCGAGGAGCCACTTTGTGAATAGGTCTCTGAGGCCCAGTAAAAGCTTGGGATACCTGCAGGCCCAGCGAACATCTGACCAAACCTCAGGAGAAGCTCAAACAAAACTCCCTAGCCAAGATATCCCCAAATTTTCAGCCCAAAGAATCTATTAGAGATACATATTTAAAGTTTTAAGCCATAAGTTTTGGGATAGTTCGTTATTCAGTAGTATATAATTAATATATACACAGAAATTCAGGGACAAAGATTCCCAATGGAGAGAATAGAAAGGGTAGAGCATGCTTGATATGTTGAGGAAGAGTGAGAAGGCCAATGTAGCTGGAGCTGAGTGAGCAAAGAAAATAAGGAATATAAAAATAGGAGTTAAGAAAGGAAATAGAGACCAGATGGCATAGGGCTGAATAGACTTAACAACCAAAACAATTTTGTTTTTTATTCTGAGGAAGATGAGGAGCAAAGGGGAATTTTAAACACAAAGGTAAAATAATCTGTCTCTCATTTTAAGGTATTCACTCTGGCTGAGTTTGAGAATACACTGAGAGGTCAGTGAACAAGGGTGGAAGCAGAGAGAGTGGTAGAAAGTAGACAAATTCTGGATACATATTGAAGAAAACCAAGAACTAAATGTAGAGGGGACCAAAAAAAAAAAAAAAAGAGGAATCAATGGTGACTCCTAGATTTTTAGCCTTAAGTTCAGTGATGGAATTAAATCTAAAAAAATCATAAAATAAATAATATCTCATAAGAAAACTATAGCATGGTGTGGAAAATATGTTGATTAAAATAAATTAATACTTCTACAAATGAAAATTTTAGTTTGAAATTAAACTTATCTCTGATAAAAAAGCAGAGATGAAAAGAAAATTAATGAGAAGAAAAGATAGATATGGCAAAATAATCCAGGCTATAGTACAAAGAGCTATA
This sequence comes from Lepilemur ruficaudatus, assembly GCA_963574885.1. Classification (NCBI taxonomy): domain Eukaryota; kingdom Metazoa; phylum Chordata; class Mammalia; order Primates; family Lepilemuridae; genus Lepilemur; species Lepilemur ruficaudatus. The sequence goes on along the minus strand of CAUYRT010016085.1, from coordinate 6,898 downwards.
AATAAATAACATAAGAGATAGGAAATGAAGAGGATAGGATAATAATGTTCTATGTGAATCCAAGGCTAGTAATACCACAATACCTAGAATAGTACTTGGAATGTGGTAGGTCTCAATAAATACATATTTATTGAATTCATAAGAGTTCTAGAAGAAAAGTGTAAAGAGAGAGAGAGAATACTACAAAAATAACGATTAAGAATTTATAAGACAACAATTCTTTTTTTTTTATTTCAGCATATTTTGGGGGTACAAATTAATGAAACACAATAAGATAGGTGCAAGATGAATAAAATAAATTCAAATCAAAATATTTGTTTAAAGATTCAGAAGAATAGAAACAATAGATTGATTTCATTGGAAGAGCAATTAGATTGAGAATAGAATTGTTTATTAACAACAATAAGGCAGAAACTATATGTTCAAAATGCTGAACTTATTAATCAAATTGTGTGCCCAGTTAAACTTTTGCTTAGAACCAAAGGAGAAGTAAAGGCATCATTAGAGAGAAAGAAGGAACTTACCTTTTGTAAGATATTACCAAAAGTATTACTAAAGAATATTTTTTACAAGAAGTAAATTAATGTGCATATGTTGCAACATCAAATCAAAAGAAAATTGAATGAAGCACGATTGCAGTAAAATAGCTTCACAAATCAAATCAACCACAACATATTAAAATTTCCCACTAAGGACCATTAACAGAAGAAGACAATTAAGCATTTTACTTCAATAAATATCCACATTTGTTCAAATATAAAGGTATTGATTCCTTAGCAGGAAAAAATATTTTAGTAAAATTGACAATAAAACGTGTCACATGTATGTTGTGATTTAATCTATTCCACGCATATCTCTGTAAACCTCTGAGTTGCGTTCAACACAGAAAATGCTCTTGCCCTCACAGAGCTTACAATACGATTTTATACTTGTATTACTTCAAACTGTCAAGAAACACATTATTCCCAAAATAGTAAGTTTAGCTTTAAAACACAGACATACCAAAGTAGCACACAATAAATGCACATAAATTATCCTATAATTGACCTTTGAGGTCATCCAAAATACAGGAACATGCTTTTCAAAAGTTTATTAAAAGAATGATATAGTTAAGGTATATACAGGACGAAAAGAGTGGTTTCAAGATAGTAATGTAATTAATAAAATATTTCACTTCAGAATGTCTTTTTTTTTCCTTTGGGTAAATAGCCAGTAATGGAATTGCCAGATTAAATGGCAGTTCTACTTTGAGTTCTTTGAAGTATCTCCATGTTAATTTCCACAGATATAAAAAAGACATCTGCACTTGGATGTTCATAGCAGCACAATTCACAATTGCAAAGATGTGGAAACAATCTAAGTGTCCATCAGTACATGAGTGGATTAATAAAATATGGTATATGTATACCATGGAGTATTACTCAGCCATTTAAAAAATGATGAACTACGTATTGTATTATCCTGGATGGAGCTAGAGCCCATTCTTAGTGAAGTATCATAATAACGGAAAAACAAGCACCACATGTACTCACCATTAAATTGGTACTAATTAATCAACACTCACATGCACATATGGAAGTAACATTCATAGCACATCGGGCAGGTGGAAGAGGGGAGGAGGAGATGGGTAAATTCACACCTAGTGGGTACAGTGCACAATGTCTGGGGGTTGGGCACATTGTAACTCTGACTTAGGCAGTTCAAAGGCAATATATGTAACCGAAGCATTTGTACCCCCATAATATTCTGAAATAAAAAAATAATAAAAATATTTCACTTCAATACATCAAATAAAAAAGCAAATTATCACCTGGAAAAATGACAAAAAGACACCAAAGAAAGTGTCATCCTTAGAAAATTAAATACAGAATAACATTTTTCAGCATGTAAAGGCTAGGGAGGCCTATGATCTCCACTTACCATGCCACATTATTGTGAAAGTTCTTCTCAATTTAATGCATAATAGTAGAAATTATTTATAAAGTAAGATTTCCAGAACATGCCATTATCTACCTTAAAAATACAAAAAAATTAATTTCAACTTAAAATAAGAGAATTCTGTACGTTGGCAGTAAAATATAAATGTAAGGAAATCAAAAGTTTTCTTGGATACCTAATGCTGTCTAAGATGTCAATCCCTATAGCAACCAAGATCTAAATACATAGGAATCCATTGTACAATCGGCTCTCCATACTTGTTGGTTCCACATCCACAGATTCAACCAACCACAAATAGAAAATATTCCAAAAAAAAGAAAAATTGCATTTTACCTCACATATTCAGACTTTTATTTCTTGTCATTGTTCCCTAAATAATACATTGTAACAACTATTCACATAGTATTTATATTGTATTATGTATTATAAGTAATCTAGAGATTATTTAAAGTATATGGGGGTATGTGCATAGGTTATATGCAAATACTACACCATTTTAAATAAGGGACTTGAATGTCAGTTGATTTTGGTATCCAGAGAGATCCTAGAACCAATCACCCACTGATACAATGAGACTACTGTTTAAGAAATGTTTATAAAGAATACTATAAAACTTTATCGTGTTCTACTAAGTGAAGTATCACAAGAATGGAAAAACAAGCACCACATGCACTCACCATCAAATTGGTATTAACTGATCAATACTTAAGTGTACATATAGTAATAACAGTCATTGACTGTTGGGCAGATGGGAGTGAGAGGAAGGGATGGATATATACACACCTAATGGGTGCAGTGTGCACCGTCTGGGGGATGAACATGCTTGAATCCCTGACTTGGAGGGAGCAATATATGTAACCTAAACATTTGTACCCCTGCAATATGCTGAAAAAAATTTTTTTAAAAACTTTATTATGGAAGAACAAACATTTTAAAAGGTAAATAAAAGGAAAGAGACATGACAGACTTCTGGATGAAAAGATGGGATGTTATAAATGTATCTATTTTTCCCAAAATTATCTGTAAATATAATGAAATTCTAATCAATAACCCCCCAAATATGTTTCAAATTTGACAGAAATAATTCTAAGCTACCTGGAAAAATAAATTGTGCAATTCTTGTGCCTTCTCCTTTTACAGAAGACCATGCCTGAGGGAAGCTTCGGGACTATATTTTACACCTCACTGAAGTAGATACTACATACAGAAAAGCTGTATGTGACTATCATTAGTGAAATGCGTATCTTGATAGGCACCGTATTCCACGCTGAATTTTTACTGTGCTACTAATTAGGCAATTCATCTTTCAAAATTTAATGTTCATAAGTATATCTTCGTATATAGAATTGCAAATAAAAAAAGAGGAGATAATGTCTCTGACCAAGCTTCAACTCCTAACTTAATCTTTCATAAATGGAAACTAGGACCAACACTGATACGTATTGAGCAGCTCTAATGTTCTAGGACCTTCACATATATTTTCTCATTTAATCTGTCTACCAAAACCATGAGATAGATATGCCAGTAACTTCATGAGAAAATTAATGTTCAGAGAAATTGAACACCAGCTATTCAACTACTTGTTGGTGACTCAGTCAATCTCAAGATTTTTTCACTCTAAATTTAACTCCCTTCATTTTGCTATTATTTTTTATGGTTGTATTGCTTCTTTTGTCTCTTAAATCATTTTCAGTACTCTCATTTCTAATATCATTTCTACTTTGGTCATCCTTTTCATTGTTTGTCAATTCACATGTTGGTTAACTTACTATGCATTAGTAATTTATAATTAGTTGAAATTCTATCTATTTACAGTATTAGTCTATTTATCTATTTTGGAAGCCCTAGAGTTGTGAAAATGTCACTTCAGAGATGTTTTTGGCATGTTTTTTCAGAGAATTTCAAGAACTTCAATAATCCTGGACCAGTGGTTATGTTGAATTTTTTCTATGCTGTTCTCAAACCATGTGGTGCATGTACATTATCATTCCATACGCACATGGAAGATAAGCTTGGGATTTCATTTTCCCTTCAGTGACACTTCCCCTTCAGAGATAGAAAAAGATGACAGATTCCTTTACTGCTTTTCAGAAGATAGGGGGAAATGAAGAGTGCTGAGTTTTATGCAGATGCTTGCCTTCTGCTGCCTTGAGGCTGTCTCCTATCCTTCTGTGTCTTCACCCCTTCTTTCCTGGGATACCTCCTTCTCTTTACTTATCTCCGACATCAGCCAGCTCCTTTCTCCCCCCTTATTTTTTCACATTTCATGTAACTTATTATCTATTAGTAATAATTTCATTTTGTTGTCTCTTCTTGTACAAGGATATAATTCACAGCTGGAATATTATGCTATTTTTGAGTGCTTCATTGGTTAGCTCAGAACACTATAAGAAATTGCAAACGAAATGGGGCTTAAGAGATCAAATTATGATGAAAATTAATTAAGTTAATTAACTGTAACTTAGAGTTTGAATGTACAGAACTCTTCCAGGCAATTATCACTCCTATAGGCTAGGGATTCTATTATTTAGTGGGGAACAAATCGTGAAGTTTAAACTAAAATCAGGTAATTTATGGAAAAACTGTTTCCCAACCATAAGTTCTAAATAAGTATTAACATAAGGCATTTCCTTCTTAAGGGTTAGATGTGTTAAACTATGCCAAGACAGCTTTTTGAATGAATATAAATGTAGTTAATTCTCATTCAAATGTATAAAAATAGTGAAAATTTTCAGAAAATAAATATCAATGTAGAGGTGAAGTTACTGCTATCATTTAGAGATCACCTTTGATCAGGATGTCAGTGTTTACAATAGAAATAATATTAGCTCACATTTACCCTGTACTATGTGCCAGGGCCTATTCTAAGTGACTTACCTCCAATCATTCATTATATTCTATAATAATCCTAATAGATAGGTTATGCCATTATTTCATTTTACATGTGAAGGACTGTAGTACAGACAGGTTAAGTCAGTCATTCAAGGTCAAATAGGTATTGGGGTTTGGAATTGGAATTTTATATTAAGCAAGTTGGCTCTAGAACATGGGTTTTTAAGAAAAACTACATTTTAAAAACTATATTTTAAGTATGAAGCAATCACATTATAAGGACTATGGGATCCATGCATAATTAATATTAACCCCAGAAGGAAAGAAGGAAAAAACATGTATACACCCTATATAGAAATAAAATATAGATGTTAGTATATTAGTGTGAAAATACAGATATAACTCTGTCTACTGAAAGCTCCTGGAAGCAATGAAAGCCAAGTAGCAATGAGCATACCCAGTGCCTTAATCTTCATTTCTTAATGCTACTGTCCAAACAATGGGTCTCGACTAGGACTTCTTAGAGAAATGGATGATTCCAGGGTGGTTATGTCATTCGTTTGTAATACTTTTAAGCTCATTTATTTTCTTTGTATGATATTTTATATTCCCATGGCTAAATCCTGGTTTCTTTTAATTATTTAATTATTTGGTTAAAAGAAATAATATGGGAGTATGTTAACATTTGGAGGATATGTTAAAACGGTAACATGGTTCTAAAAGCCAGGGCTTGCTATACGAAGAGGTATAGTCAGAGAAGTGTTACTCCCTACTCATGTCATCTTTATTTTCCATCCTCCCATTCTTTCCATCTCATTTCGATCCTATAAGTAACTAATGTCATTAATTATTGCTTTATCCTTCCTGAATTTCTGTTTACAAAAATGAGAAGATACATGTATATTTTCTTATGCCCTTTCTTTCTTCCATAAAAGGTAGAAAACTATAGATCTTTTTCATTTTTGTTTCTTTTACGTAACAATGTATCCTGGAAATCACTCCATGTTAGTTAATAGAGACCCTTCTTATTTTCTCATAGTTGATCAATGTTCTGTCATGTAGGTGTATCACAGTTTATTCGGTCATCCTCCATGTATGAGCATTTAGGTCATTTCTGATATTTTACAATAAACAATGCAGTAATGAATAATATTATCAGTGCGTACTTTCATATTGTTGGAGATTTATCTTCAGGGTGATCTCCTAGAAGTCAGATTGCTGGATGCAGTGGGTTGAATGGTTGCCTCTAAGAATATATGTCCATACCCTGATGATCTCCAGAATCTGTGAACAATGCCTTGTTTGAGAAAAGAGTCTTTGTATGTATAATAAAGTTAAGGATCTTGAGATGAGGAGACCATCATAAATTATCCAAGTGACCCTAAATTCCAAGACAAGTATCCTTAAATTAAAGGACAAGTTTCGTTGTAAGTGCAAAGGGAGATTTGGGGCAGACAGAAGAGAAAGAAAAGAAGTCAATGTGATTACAGGGAGAGAGATTGGAGCGACGGGACCACAAATCATGAATGCTTACAGGCACCAGAAGCTGGAAGAGACAAAGAACTGATTCTCCCATAGTACATTCACATTTATTGATATGATTGAGATGATTTCTTTCAACTCCATAATACTTAATAATTATGTAAATTTTATTTTATTTTTCTTTAGTCCTTTTAGTCCTTTTTTTAAAATTTCAGAATATTACAGGGGTCCAAACATTTTGGTTACATAAATTGTTTTTGTACTGTTTGATTCAAAGTTATAAGTGTGACAATCTCCCAGATAGTGTGCATTGTACCCATTATGCTTGAATTTACACATCCCCTCCTCCCACCTCCACCTGCTTGATTTCCAATGAATGTTATTTCCATGTGTGCACATAAGTGTTGATTGATTAGTTCCAGTTTAATGGTGAGTACACCAGGTGTTTGTTTTTCCATTCTTGTGATATTTCACTTAGAAGAACGGGCTCCAGCTCTATCCAGGATAATACAAGAAGTAGTTCACCATTTTTTATGGCTGAGTAGTACTCCATGGTGTATACACATACCACATTTTATTAATGCACTCATGTATTGATGGGCACTTAGGTTGTTTTCACATCTTTGCAATTGTGAATTGTGATGCT
>CAUYRT010016084.1:0-112261 GCA_963574885.1 Lepilemur ruficaudatus | reverse complement strand
GGACATAAAAAAAAGTTATACATGCTCATAGAGTAAAATTCAAACAATAAAAAGTGTTTAATGTAAAAAACAAGTGTCTTTTCTCCAGTCCAGCTCCCCAGAAATAACCATTGTTAAGAATTGATGTGTATCCTTCTAGTTGTTGTTGTTGTTTCAGACAGGGTCTTGCTCTGTCACCCTGGATAGAGTGCAGTGGTGTCGTCATAGCTCACAGCAACCTCAAACTTCTGGGCTCAAGTGATCCTCCTGCCTCAGCCTCCCAAGTAGCTGGGACTAGAGGTGTGTGTCACCATGCCCGGCTAATTTTTCCATTTTTTGTAGAGACAGGGTCTTGCTCTTGCTCAGGCTGGTCTTGAACTCCTGAGCTCAAGCAATCCTCATGCCTGGGCCTTTCAGAGTGCTAGGATTATAGTTGTGAACCACTGCACCTGGCCCTTCTAGTCGTTTTTAATACAAATACAAATTTATAAATGTGTATTATTTTAACAGAACACAAATGGGCTTATACTGTACACACTGTTCTGCATGTTGGCTCTTTTCCCTTAACATATATGAGACATATTTTTATTTTACATATCTATATGTCTTTAAAATTCAAAATGTTTTAACTAAGGTTGAAATCTCTTTAATCATCAATCTCGATCCTGTCCATTTACCTCCTTCTAAGAAGTAACCACTGTTTCCAGTTTGGTGTATATCTTTTAAGACTTTTTTCTTGTGTTATCTGTAGGAAATATGTAGTATTGGTTTTGTTTGTGTGTTTTGTTACATATGATGTCGTTCTTTTTGTACTTATGTGCAACTTTTTTTTTGACTCAACATGTTTTGGAGATCTTTCCGTGCAACGTGGGAGTTAAATGGGAAATCTTCAACTATGTTTTACTTTTATTTATTGTAATTATTTTCAAACATTCCTATGCTGTCTGTTGGTATCATGTGCTTACCACTCTACATGTAAAATTGTGGTCTTTGAGACTATATCAGGGAGATTATGGTTGGCTACTGGGAATCTAGGTTGAGGGTTTTTTAAAATTCTCATGTGTTTGAAGGAACTGCATGTATAAGGAAACACAGTGGACATGGATTTGCCTTTAGGTATTTTCGTTGATATTTACATGCCTTTCCCTGGGACAACAGACCATTGGCATTTCTGTTCATTCTAAGAAGATGACAGCATGTATCAAAGTTTTAGCTGCTGTCATCATCATCATCTCTTTTGGGTTCAGTATTCAACTCTCCTTGTAATTATCCTCTTTGGTTCCTTTTTCGTTTTTTTCATTGTCATTCTTGCCTGCTATCTTAGCTGCTATACAATATAGGGGAAAACAAAGTATTTTTTGTATTCTGTCACTCAATTATAATCAACACAGAACACTGTGTGACCAGATGTGTAGTGATTTTTCCTCATATACCAAGCAAGCAATTAATTCTACAGTGGACACCAGCTGGGTGTCCTCCAACTCAGTTCAGTTCTAACAATATCTACCGGGAAATAGTGTCAGATCCCACAGGTTGAGAGCTCCATCCACAAGACTGTCCGCCATTTCTGGTGCCAGTCGCAAACTCTAGGTTGTTTCACCTGTGCTTCTGACAGACCGGCTATAAATTGAGGTTCCCACAACCTCCTTCTTAGGTTCAGTTAATTTGCTAGAGCAGCTCGCAGAACTCAGGAGACATTTACTTAGGTTTATAAGTTTATAATGAAGGATATAATAAAGAATACAAATGAAGAGATACCTAAGGGAAGGCATTTGGGAAGGAGCTCAGAGCACCACCCTCCAGGGACCTCCACTTGTTCAGCTGTCTGGAAGCTCTCCAGACCCAGTCCCTTTGGGGTTTTGTGGAAGCCTCATTACAGAGGCACAATTGATTAAATCATTGGCCACTGGTGATCAGCTTAACCCTCTCCCCTCCCTGGAGGTCGGTAGGTGGGGCTGGAAGTTTCCACCCGCTAATCCTGCTTTGGACTTTCTGGGGACCACCCTCCATCCTGAACCTACCTATGGGCTGTCAACCATCAGTCAACTCATTAGCATACAAAAAGATGTCACTTTGGAGATTCTAAGGGTTTTCAGAGTTGTATGCCAGGAAACAGGTGGAAGACCAAATACATATTTCACAATATCACAGCTGCCCAGAGTGAGATCAGCAGCCTTTAGGCTATTTATCCTGCTCAGTGTTCCCACATGCCCTCAAGGAAGTACTTAACTACCCAGCTCTGTGGTAGCACACGGTGGGCATAAGCTGGTGTTGGCATTCTCAGACCATCCCATTTAATGATGACCAGTGATATCCCTTGGTCAGCCCAAGCCTTGTCTGACTGCCAGGCAGTTAATGCGGCAGCTCTTCTCTTAATGACTCTGTTTTTCTTATCACTGTTGACTAAACTCTGATGTAAGTTGGGCCACTAGAGCCATATGGCCACAACTGTTCCTATTCTGAATAGCTTAATGAGCCATAGGTTGCTGATTAGGGGACCACAGGAATATTTTAGTTGCCCCCCACCCTCATGAATTTCCCTCTGGGCCTCCAAGTATCTCTTCACAATACTCAACACTTTGAGCCTTCTTCTATGTTACTTTGTCTATAATGTCCCTTCTGCTAAACTAAGTTTTATAAAAACAGGAAACTGTCTTATTTAGGTCTTTGCTTATGCAGTGAACATTGACTGAATAAATACTTATCATATGAATGACTAAATTGAATTTCAGCCTCTGGAATTATGTTTTAAAGCTAACTTATCAAATAAGTCATACTAATTTATTCTTTGGTCCAGGTATATATCAGTGCATTCCCACAGGAATTAGTTTTTTCTGTTTTTCTCCCTCATTGTTTATTTTTATTTTATTTATTTTTTAGTTTTTTATTTTTTGGAGACAGGGTCTCGCTCTGTCACCCAGGCTAGAGTACAGTGGCCTCATCGTAGTTCACTACAACCTCAAATTCCTGGGCTCAAGCAATCCTCCTGCCTCAGCCTCCCAAGTGGCTGGGACTACAGGCATGCACCACCATGCCCAGCTAATTTTTCTATTTTTGGTAGAAATGAGGTCTTGCTCTTGCTCAGGCTGGTCTGGAATTCCTGGCCTTAAGCAATCCCCTTCCCCCTCGGCCTCCCAAAGTGCTAGGATTACAGGCGTCACACCATGCCTGGCCTCCTCCCTCATTTTATCCAGCCATTTTTTTAAAATTTGGATTGGTGTAGGTGGAGTGCTGCCTATAAGGAAGTTGGGTTTTTGTTTGTTTGTTTGTTTGTTTTAAAAGAGGGTGTCTTACTCTATCACCCAGGTTGGAATGTAGTGGCTCAATTATAGCTCACTGCAGCCTCAAACTCCTGGGCTCAAATGATCCCCCTGCCTTAGCATCCCAAGTTGCTAGCATTACAGGTGTGAGCCACTGCTCCTGGCTCAGGAATGTTTTACTTAGATCAGTGCTTCTCAAACTTGAATGTGTCTATAGTTTACTTGAGGATCTTGTTAAAATTCAGATTCTGATTCAGTAGCTTTTAGGGGTTAGGCCAGAGAGTCTGCATTTCTAAAAAACTTCTAGGTAATGCCAATGTTTCCAGTGGGTAGGGTGGGGTAGGGGGCAACTGCACTTTGCATAGCAAGGTTTAAAGTGATCCCCCAGTATAGGCTCTTAAATTGCCTTCACGAAGAGAAATGCCCAAGTTCTGGTTTAGTTACAAAGACTATAAATAACATGATGATTTAAAAATAATAGAGATTTGAAAGAGTTATTATTATTGCTTTTCTATTATAATTGACTTGATCCCCCTTTTCCAACCTCATGGAATAAAGAGACACCTTTTATGTAGGCAGGGACATTGTATATTAACCACTAAGTTGTGAGTGCAAGCATGTGGAAGTGTGCGTGAAGAGGGGATCTCAGTCTTCCCATGCGCACAACCTAAAGAAATGGGACCTGTGGCTGGAGAAAAGTAGTAGGCTGTATGGAGCCAGTCTGGCCTGCTTCTCACCCTGGCTGGCCAATTTTTCTTCTGTGCTTCAGTTTCTTCATACAAAAAGGGGGTTGTAGGGGAAACTACCTGATCTCCAAGTTTCTTTTCAGCTTTGAGAACCTGTGATTTGAAGGTGGTAATTTGTAAATCTATCTCTGTGTTATTTGGCATTCCAGTTGTATCTCTGTAAGAAAACTCATAAAAAAAGTAGAATTTATAAAACCAATCAATGTAGTAGTGATTTTTCTTATGCCAAAGACTTAGAGGCCATGACTTAGTGGATTGGTGTGTGGAAGATCCAGAACTAAAAGATCCACTTGTGAGTTAATGATGAACCAGAAATTTGCATCAAGAACCTTTGAAATTCGAATTCTAGTCTCATTTGGTGGGAAAATTTTCATTTTACAAAAATTTGCTTGTTACCAGCTTTTTGGAACCCAACTATTGTGAAAAATGGGGCAGACTCATATATCACTGGTGAAGCTGGTACAAAAAGCAAGTGTTAAATTTGAAGTTACAAAAATCACATCAATAATTTAGAGTGTTCTGACTTAAAAAAACAATATTTGGGATTTAAACATATAAATTAGCTGTGGAAATAAAGTTCATTATATCACCTCATCTGGTCTTGTTTTATTTCATTAACTGCTTCTTAAAAACCTTTGTGAGCTGAGTTGCAGCTGAAGAGAGGTTGGAGACCATTTTTCCTTGGGCCCTTGCCGCACTCCTGAGTGTTGGTAAGAGTAAAGAACTAAGACTTGACACAGCTGTAAAAACAGACAGCGCCTTTGGCCTCAGCACTTTCTCCTGGTGCAGGCAGATTTCAGATGTAAATTTCACTCTGCCTCTCCTACTAATGAAGTAAGTTTCTTTTGCTGGGTTTGCAGCCAGGTGTGTCTAGTCTTGTGGCTAACCGGGGTGCTTTACTTAATTTTTCCATTTGTGACATTTCAACCAAACTTAAAAAACAAACATAAAAATTAGCTCAAGGCAGTGGCTCAAAGTGTTAATGGTAACCTTAGGCTGGCTAAACGACTTCCTCTCAGTTCTGCCCTGCCAGACATCTCCACCTTGTGGCTCACAATGAGCAGGTTTAAGCTTTCCAAGCCATGGAGACAGAAGCAGGAAGGGATGAGGGTGGGCCACAGTTAAGAAATTACAGTTTATCCTCATCAGTGATCCCTGGCATGCCAGTTGCCTCAGCAGGACTCCCAGGATAAGAATGCCCCTCCTGTCACATGGTCCCCTGCTCTCTCTGTAGCAGAGCTGCTTGATGAGATGGTACAGAGGATCTAGAAAGAGGTGGAGGAGCTGTGGGCTGACCTGGACTCCTTTGTTCAATTCTGCTTTGCTTTTCAGACCAGCATTTTGCTTTGTAAGGTCCTCTGTGATCACACTCCAGACTACCTCTCCAAACTCATTTCCTCTGGTTCTTGCACCTTTAATATGTGAAACCTTCTACTAGTACATGTACCTGGCACTTAGTAAGCACTCAGTGAACATCACATTCCATCCTTGCTTCACATACCCTTCACTGCAGCCAAGCTAAAAGCCTTGCTATTCCTGTCTTGTGTCTTTCCTCATACTGTACACACACCTTGATTGCCCTAACACCTCAGACTCAATTCCTTCACATCCTTCCACACTAAACAGGAAGCCAATCCCAGTTTCCCCTAGCTGGAAGTACTTTAGTAATATATACCTACCCTTCTTTGGGCTTTTTTTGTTTCAATTTTGTATCATTGTCGTTCATGTATGTTGACTGTCTTTCAAGGGAATTCCTGGGGGGCAGGATCACATGCATCCCTCTTTGTATTTTCCAAAGTGCCCATCATTGCCCCATGGCTGAATTAGGTGCCCAGTAAATATATGAAGAATGAGAGAAGACAGTCCTGGAGGCCCGGAATAAGTATTGGGAAAAGTGGGGCAGGGAGATATCTTTTTTTTTTATTCTGAGGATATTTGTTTTCTGTGTTGGTCTTAAATATTGGATGAAAAATGGGAAATCATTTCCTCCACCATTAATTTTTCTGTTACTTTTTCCCATATTCTAATGGAATTATTTGACTTTTTTTTTTTAAAAAAACCTGATTTATACAAAGACATTTTATGTTTCTAAACTAACAAAAGCTTTAAATTTTTACAGAGGCTCTAGTTTTTCTGAAAATTTCCTTTTAGGCCTCTGTAATTCCCCTCCCCTCCCATCTCATCCTCCTCCTCCTACAAAAATCTTCAAACTCTTCTGTTTTACTATGAGGGAAAATTTTTGCTACATCTCTGGGTTAGAATTAAAATTCAGTGCCAAAGCTGTTGTTTTTAAAGATATGAATGGCATGAGTGTAAATAAAGAGCAATCTCTTGGGCTTGAAGCCATGAAAATAAGAATATCTGTGAATTCTCAGATGTCATTCTTTTGAAAGTTTTAAAAAAATATGCTGAGCTGTTCAGATGTATACTCAGTTTTTAGGGGAGAGAAAGCTAAATTCTTAGAAGGCTGAGTAATTCCATTTTGACATTAGCTCATGAATTTAAGCAGGGTCCAGCTGAAGATGTACCTCTAGGAGATGCATTTCTTTTTCTTTTTTTGAGACAAGAGTCTTACTCTGTCGCCCCAGCTAGAGTGCATTGGCGTGGGGTCATAGCTCACTGCAACCTCGAACTCGTGGGCTTGAGCAATCCTTCTGCCTCAGCCTCCTAAGTGGCTGGGACTACAGGCATGCACCACAATGCCCACCATTATGCCTGGCTAATTTTTTTATTTTTAGTAGAGATAAAGTCTCACTCTTTCTCAGGCTGGTCACACACTCCTAGATTCCTTTCTCTACACAGGTTTCCTACCCCTACACCTTAAGAGGTAACAAGAGTTCAAGGAGTAGAGGCTTTAGGCAGTTTTCCAACTGATCAGATGGCATGGGTGCATGCAACCAGGATGCCAGTCTGATGGCTCTAGTTGTCTGTCTTTCTGAGTGGTGCACTGAAGTCACTCCATTTTGGGGGTTTCTCTGAAAGAGAAGTTATAACCTTTCTGTATTTGAAATTAAATGAAGCATTAAATTCCTAATAATATACTTGATCATTTTTCTCTTATGGCCATTTTTACCTTCAATTATAGATTGTGAGTTTCCTGAGGTCTAATTTGTTTGTCTTTGTATTGCTACTGTACCTGAAATGGAACTTTGTACATAATAGGCATTCAGTAAATGCTTGAGTGAATGAGTGAGTGAGTGAATTTGATCCCCTTTTGTTGTCTTCAGTTTACCTCATAGAATTTGTATAGCAGAGGGATAGTGACCTAATTCCATTTTTCAAAGCCCGGGCTACCTCAGGACACTCACACAACCTGGCCTTTTTGTAATACCCTTCCTTAAGTACTCATGCTGAGTGCTCCGAATTCAGATCATCATTTCAGAACAGTTTACCTCTCTAGCCTATCTTGTTTTCTTTTGCCTCCAGTCTCTGGGTGTCTTATTCCATTTGATGTCTTTTGTTCCATAGTTATAACACAACTTAGAGCTGTATGCATTGAGCATAGCTAAAGCCATTTTCTAAGCCTCCTTTTCAGGGGTCACTAATACTTCTCCCTGTGTAAATCTCACTCAGGAGATGGCATAAATAGCTCCATAAACCTGTTTCCTGTCTCACTTCTGATGTCATCACCATCAGTCCAGTCTCCCAAGCTAGAATTCTTAGTCATGCTTAATTTCTGCCACATCCTCAATTTCTGCTTCATCCTCTGCATCCAATTGGCCTGTCAATTCTCTGTCCAAAATATCTCCAGAATTTATCCTGTCCTCTGTTCCATTGCTTCATGGCACTCACCATCAGTCCTTTATTGCAAATAGCTTCTGAACCATGTAATTCCCAGACATTCCCCACTCTAATGAACCCTCCCACCATACAACTGCCAGAAATGTTCTTTCTAAATCCCACTTCTGATCATGGCCCCGTTATGTTAGAAAATCTCTAAAGGCTGTCATCACATATAGGACAAAATTAAAACTTCTTAGCAATACTTATAGAACCCTTTGTAGTTATGTAGGAGAATGTGCTTGTTCTTAGATGATACATGCTGAAGTATTTAGGATAAAATGTTTTGATATCTGCGAATTAACTTCAAATAGTTTAGCAAAAGAAAAAAAGGGGTGTATGGATATATGGATAGAGATAAAGCAAATGTTGCAACATACTAACAATTCTCAATCGAAAGATTATACAGGTTTTACTACATTACTCTTCCGTCTTTTTTAAAAATTTTGAAATTGTTCAAAGTAAAAAATTGGAGGGAAAAGAAAAATTCACATTCTGGCTCCAGCACAGCTCCAACAACCGTTCCCCTTTCTCCCTAAAAAAGTTCACGGGCATGCACAAACACGTTTCCCTCATGCCAGACTTTCACTGGAACCCTAGTATACCATGTTCTTTTATGCCTCTAGGCTTCTGTTTTTGCTCTTCCCTCTGAAGTGGTCTCATCTGTCAACTCTGCTCATGGCACTATAAGACACAGCCAGATACTACCTCCTCGAAGAAGCTTTTCCCAGCACTTGCCAATAATATTAGTACACCTGGCCACTCCTTCCTCTGTATCGGTGCAACACTTTGCTCAAATTTCTGAGGTAGAATTTACTATGGTGTGCTGTAACTATTAGTTTATGTAGGTCACTCCTGTTAGATGGGATAAGGATCCTAGGATCTCTGGTGTCTTCACAGTGTGTCTAACATGGTCACTACTCAAACACTTGTTGGGTGAACGTAGGTACTTGCTTCTGTTGTTAGCATCTGGCTAGCATTTTCTCCCAAATACTGACTTAATGAGTGATCTTCCCTGATCACACCTTGATTCGATTTTTCTGATCGCCCTCCCCCTTAAAAAAAAGTTAATTTTTCTCTCCTTGCCCTGCCTCATGGGTTCCCTGGTTCTCTCTTCAGTTATACTTTTAATCTGCTTTATAGGATAGGTGAACCTTAGAATGTTAGACTCAGTGCCTCAGAGGTTCTCTAATTCAGTCGTTCTCAAATCTTTGAAGAGGCTCAGGTGTGTGCATTTTGAAAAATATCTACCAGAAGATTTCTGATGCACATCTCAGATTAAGGACCATAGATCTGGTCCCACACTCTCTCTCATTCCTGTGGTGAGAAAATGGAGGCCCAGAGAACTTAATTGGCTTGCCAGTGTCATACAGCTAGAAAACAGAATGAGGACCAAAGAGACTATGCTGATTCCCAGTTCAGGATCCTCTTTACTATACCACAATACCTTAAGAAAAAAAAAATCCCTTCTCTTCTGTCTTATTACCAAGGACTGCCAAAGACCAAGAGGACAGCTCTTCTTGACTCTAGAGGCATTCCATTTCTTTGGTGTACTCTCAACCCTTTTATTCAGAATTTCTAATCCAGTACAGCAAAGGGTTTCTACTGAACAGGACTAGTAGAGATTAAGGGGGGAAAAAGGCAGATGAGAATGTTAACAATGTTCTGAATTTGTTTCTTTTTCCAGCATTCAGAGTCTGAATGTCTCCACATTATCTGAATTTGCCTTAGTTGATTTTACAGTTATTTTTCAGAGACTTCTTGGTTGTGTTTTTTTAAGAGTAGAGGAACACCGAGACTGAACACGGTGCTCAGAGGGGCTGGGCAGGGAGACTAACAAAGACGGTATTATACTGTGTACAGCAAAGCCAGCAAATGAATTCAGGAGACACCTAGATGTGTTTCTAGAGAAGGGCGTGAGGGGAAGGGTCTGGTGAAAAGGCAGAAAGGTGGGATTAAGATAAATTAAAATGGGGCCAGCATGTTGAATAGGGACAGCCTCTTCCTGTTCCATTGCTTCAGATTTCTCATTCTGCTTTGTTCAAAAGTTAAAACTAGTCTTTATCATATACCTCATAGTCACCCTCCCATTCCCCACTCTTACTTAGGAAAAAAACTTAGTTTTAAGACTATTTCAGCATGGCACAGCAGTGTTTATTACTTGAGTGCTACATTTATTGGATGTTCCTGGGGAATCTTAGACTGTTAAAACTGGAAAGGAACATTGAAATAATCTAGTCCAGAGATTCTCAATGTGTGGTCCGCAGACCAGCAGCCTCAACATCACCTGAAAACTTGTCAAGAATGCACGTTTTAGGGTCACATCCTGGATCTTCTGAATCAGAAACTTTTGGCTCTGGAAGAGATGAATGTAAGTTAGAAACTGAAGAGAAGAGCTCAGGTCTCCTATTTGCCAGCTCTTACTGCTCTCCTTGGTAAGTGGAGCAGGGTCTGGGCGTGAGCTAATGACATGTGAAAGAAAGTTGAAGATTTCAGCATAATACAAAAACGGTTCCTTAATAGTAGTAGCTAACATTTATTGAGCACTTTTGCCACGCACTTTGTAAGCACCATTTGAATGTTGTAATATCTTAACAACAGTCTTACCTGTGAGATAGGTAGTATTTCTAGCTTCATTTTACAGGTAGTATTTCTAGCCTCATTTTACAGATGAGGAAACTAAGGCTCAGAGAGTAGTATATTGGTTTTCCATAGCAGCTGTAACAGATTAACACAAACTTGATGGTTGGAAACAACAGAAATTTATTCTCTTATAGTTTGGAGGCCCATAATAGGTTTCACTTGGCTAAAATAAAGTGCTGGCAGGGCTGTGCTCCTTCTGGAGGCTCTAGGGGAGAATCGTGTCCCTTTGAGTCTCTAGTGGCTGCATTACTCTAATGTCTGTCTCTGTAGTCACGTTGCAGCCTTCTCTTCTGTCTGGGTCTAATCTCCTGCTGCTTCTGTTTCTTACAAGGATTAGTGTGATTGTATTTAGGGCCCACCTGTGTAGTCTGGGCTGTTGCTCCCCATTTCAATAGTCTTCATTTAAGCATAGCTGCAAAGTCCTTTCTTTCTATATAAGGTAACATTCACAGGTTCTAGGCATTAGAGCATAAGTATCTTTTGAGAGACCGTTATTAAGCCTACCACAGGCAGTTTAACCAGGCTTGCACAGTAAATGTGGGATCCTGGATTGGAACCCAAATCTGCCAGACTCTAGAGCCTATGATCTTAATCACTACTCTGTACTGTGCGAACAGGTCCTGACCAAAAAGTATGGCTCTAGCATCAGCATTAAGATTTTTAACCAAAGTGTTGTTTCCTTACTCCTTTAACTTCTATAATATTCACTTGTCATGTAGCACTGAACCTACCTTAACTCCAACATTGTATAGCTCTTTCCATGGTCACTGTTCTCTTCCCTTTACTGGAGGGCAAAACTAGGGCATCTCAGTATGTTGGTCCTAGTGCCTCTAGTTAGATTGTTAGCTCCTAGAGAGCAGAGATTCCATTTTTAAGATGGAGATATAATTCACATACCATGAAATTCACCATTTTAATGTGCTTTTTAGCAATTTCACAATGTTATGTATCCATTACCACTGTCTAATTCCAGAATATTTTCATCACCTCAGGAAGAAACCCCATGCCTATTAGCAGTCACTCCCCATTTCCCTTGCACCCCAGCCCCTGGAAACCATGACTTTACATTCTGTTTTGGACTTTTCATATAAATGGAATCATATTCTATGCAGCCTTTTTTGTTCAGCTTTCCTTTCACTTAGTATAATGTTTTCAAGGTTCATCCATGTTGTAGCATGTTTCAGTACTTTATTCTTTTTATAGATAGTCTGTTGTATGGATATACCCCATTTTATTAACAGTTTATCAGTTGATGGATATTTGGGTCATTTCCACCTTTTGGCTTTTGTGAATCATGCTGCTGTGAATATTCATGTACAAGTTTTTGTCTGAACATATGTTTTTATTTGCCTTGGGGATATACCTAGGAGTGGAATTGCTGGGTCATGTGGTGACTCTATGTTAACTTTTTGAGGACCTCAGATACTGTATCTTTTGTCAAGTTATTTGAATTCCTAGATGATATCCATTGTTCTTCATTTATAATGAAATAACATTATCACAATATGTAGTCTTAACTGCCACATATTTCACCCATGGTTTTAGACAGTAATAAGAAATGACAGTGTGGTATAACGGAAGTTCTAGTCAGGCCAGCCACTCTCTGGGTAAGCATAAGTCAAATCACCTCACCTCTCTGGGGAGGAGAGTTAGATGATTTCTTCATTCTCTTCCAGACTTAACATTCTGCAACTCTGTGAAAGTCTGAAAAGCTAGCCTTGTGTTAAATTCCCGAGCTTGTGTTCTATTTTTTTTTAGCAGTTCATCATTCTCTGTCTGATTTCTATTCCCAGACACAAACAAGGTTTTACCCATCCATCCATCCATTTTATTGTGGCCTGCTAGCTTCCAGGTACTATAATAAGCACTGGAGATACAAAGATGGCTAAGACATTGTCTATGACTCTAGTCTAGGAGAAGACAAACATACAAACAGATAATTAAAATATTAAGAAATTATAATGGTTTAAAATTTCTGACAATGCCCAAAGGACAAAAGCTTGTGGTAGATGACATTTGGGTTAAATCTTTTCCCATAAGTAGCTGTTTGCTAGGCAAGAAAAGAATTCCAGGTAGAGGAACAGTGTGGATAAAGGCACAGAGTGGTGCAAGAGGGCAGAGAATGTTTGGCTTCGTTTGGGGACTTTTTTCCTTCTTTTACTGCACTGGTGAAAGCAGATTCTCTTTATCCAACCTAGCTCCATTTTGAGATCCTTCTGTGTGTCTGATATTTATAGAGTCATCGACTCAAGGGTCCGCAAAGTAACATACTTTGTTGTAAGTACTGGCCATAAGTAGATCTTCCTTATTTTTTAAGGGTGCTTCAGAGTCAATTTCTGAGTAAGAGAGTTCGGTGAATGGTTGAGGAATCTTGATCAAGATTTGGGTTTTTTCCATAGCACCAGCTCAATTTGGGCTCTTGCAAACACCCCCTTGTTCCTCTAAGGGTTTTGGTTACATAAAAGTATCAGGAATGTAAAATTTTACAATATGATCAGCACAACACAAACTAAATTTCTAACATTTGACTAGAAACATACATGGAAGGCTTTGTGTTTTTAACTGCCCCCTTCCCAGTCCCCCAGCCTTCATGAGAGGTCATTGTACAGCTCTTTCCATGGTCACTGTTCTCTTCCCTTTTACTGGAGGGCAAAACTAGGGCAGAGAAATAATTTTTATTCACTTCTGAAAGGTTACAGTAATAAAGAAACTCTTGTTAACATCAGAGAACGTTGCAGCCAAGAGTTTTCACAGTCTGGCATTGTTTATTTTACATGTAATTTGGAACCTTCTGCACTCTTAAAATATTGGCACAAAAATGTTTTAACTCTTGAAGTACTTCATTGTACACAGCAGTAGTGTGGTGTTAGAGGGCAGCAGAACTCTGGAAAGCTGTTTGCCCTGTTCGTGTTGGAGAATGAAATGGTATAAACATATGTATGTGTGTACGTGTGCAACAGACATGCTCACTCGTGTATATATGCACCTCTCTGCACTGAGAATTAAGAACTTTCTCTGTCATGATGAACTTACATGCTTCCCTTTAAACAATGAAAATGGTATAACAATCCTGCTTTCCTTTTGCCATGACTGCCAGAAAGTACAAGCTTCCCTTATTTAGATATTTGATATAATTATTCGTTATCCTCTTTCTTATCCCTCCCCCGGCAACTTTATTACTTAACTCTTTTCTTTTATTTTGGTTGAGATGTATACTATGGGCCAAACTCTGTGCCAGGCATTTTCAGACATCATCTCATTTAATCCTTACGAACTACCTTGTGATAGAGTTGGGAGTATTACGACTAAGTAGAATTGAGGGGCAGAAAAATTAAAGGACTTGGCTGTGGCCACTATAGTAAGTCACAAGCCCAGATCTGACCAATTTCAAAGTCTTTGCTTTAAAAAACAACAACAACAAACTTTGCTGTTTGGGCCATAACACAGACCCCTTTGTTGTAAGCCAATTTAAACCTTTTTTGGAAGTAGGTAGAATGTAAGTAATAATGAATAAGTACGTTGATGAACTAAGTTATTCATTGATAGGAGCACAAGTCACTGGCGTTAAATGAGATAATAATACACAGAAGTACCTGGCTTCATCTAAGGGTTTTTGTTGTTGTTATTGTTTTGTTAGATTGAAAATTAAGATTTGAAAACAATCACAGAAGGATGCCATGAGTTAAATGGGAAGAATACTAGGCTGGGGATTAGGCATCTGTAATTCAGGCTCAACTTTGCTCCCCAGAATTTGGAGGACCTTCTCCTTTTCCCGTCTGTTTCACATCCTGTGGGCTTAAAATAGAGCTATTTACTGACCCAGCGCTTGCTAAGACCTACGCATTCCCCAGGACTGACCATGTTCTCTGTAACCTGTCTGGTGTGAAGACTGTGGCCTGCTGCTCCATAAGCTCTGCTTTCTCCAAATCTGACACTTTCTTCCTTGGCCTCCAAAGTAGAGCTTTGGCTGAGCAGGCAGAGCTTGCTGCCACCAGGTGAGCTCTGCAGAGCTGTCTCTAAGCCATGCCCTTCTCCAGTAGAGGGCTCTTTCCCCTGCAGGAGTTCCACTTTGGCTCTGGGGAAAGGATGTTGTGGTGCATGTATACCATGGTCACCATGCCTGTCCTACAGGCTGTCGACCTTCTGTTAAAGCCAGCCAGGGGATCCTGTACCCTCTGATCCTGATCCATTTTCACTGCCCTGCAGAGGAACATGAGGGCTCCAGACCTTTCAGCAATTCTTTGCCCAGAGAGAGAGCTCTGTTCTTTTTTGGAAGACACACCTGCCTTTGGCTTCTTGACCTACAGGAGCTATCCCTATGATGGAGAATACAGATTAGTACATGCATGTGCAAGTCTGGGCCAAGGAAACAGGCCATTCCCCCAAAATCTAGTGAGGGCCCCTTTGTGCTTTGCTATCTACCTCTAAGGTAATGTCTTTTTTAGTATTCATTGCTAAAAAGTTTCCCAAGCAGTTACCTTCCATTACATGGGCTTTGGAGCCAGACAGACATGGGTTCTAATACCTGCTTTGCCACAATGTTGCCTTGAGACCCTGGGCAAGTCTTTTTACCTGTCATTGTCTCTATTCCTTACTCTAGAAGATAAGTCACACCTAGTCGTGGGACTTAAACAATATGACTTAGTACAGTGCTTGGCACACATTAGGCATTTGATAAATGGAAGCTATTGGGGTACTGTATTTGGACCTTTTCAATAGCACCTAGCATAAGCTGCATTATTTGAAAGGATTTATGTATGCATCTGTCACACCCTGCTGAATTTTGGCTTTCTGGAGGACAGAGATCAAATCTTTCATCTTTCTGTCTCCTGTTCTGCCTGGCATGGGTCAAGTGCATAGCAGGCACTCAGTTGATGTTGGCTGAATCTGTTAAGATGACTTGGGCAGAGCAGGGGGACATGAATGCTTTAGTTTCTCCATCTGTTCCTGGGGAAATAGTAACCCCTTATTTTGGAGCCTTTGAGGACAATTTAAAACGATATGTGTGAAGTGTGTGGAGCCCTTTGAAAGGAGGGTACTGGAGAAATTAATGGTGTTTTTGCTGTTCTTGGGAAAGCCCTTTGTGGTTCCCAGTGAATAAATTACTTGGAGTGAGTTTTCTAACACCTCCTACTCTGCTCTGTGCACTGTGGCTTTTTTTTTTTTTTTAATAACTGTCTGCTGTAATGCTTCTTTGCCCGTGACTTATATATATTTTTGGTGTTGGACTTTTGACCTCTTTCTGCTCCCGGGAGAGAAATTTCTATCAGAATAATAAAAGATGTAAACTGTGTGTGTTGCCCCCTTTCTAGGCCTTGGGCAGTTTAGCCTGGGGTTAAGAGTGAGCAGGCTTGTGATATGTGTATGGTCATGGGGCAAGTACGAGGTGATTCCTGGTAAGCACTCACTGGCCTTCTAAGCATCTCCCACTCTACTCCTTTTCATTCCTGTCCCATGCCCTTTTGCTAAGATTCTTCAGATTTCAAATGAACCTGTTGTCTTTGGCATTTTGAGTACAGATATTTGTAGCTATACTACCCTTTCTTTCAAAGACAAAGGTGTTAACTATCTGTTGTGCTTTAGGTCTCAAGGTGAGTGGCCTGCCAAAGAAGAGCCTCCGTCTAGAGGAAGGAGAGCATGGGAGAGTTGAAAAACTGCTTACTAGTCTTAGAGCCAGAAGAGTAGGGAATTAAATCTGGTTTCTCAGTTAACCAGCAGATTCAGCTGAAGAGTCTAGACCAGGTTATTTCTAAGGGCCCTACTGGCTTGGAAAAAGATCTATGAGATAAAAATTTTCCAACCTAGGTTAGAATTTATAAGAGTGAACAGCAGTTTGCAAGACCTTCTATTTATTTTCCAAGTGTCTCTTGCCCTATAGCCCTGGAAAAACTGGCTCTGTCCCTAATATCTTTACTAGGCTCAGAGTGGTGTGGAGACAAATGTGGGCTTCAGAATGTACTAGGGTTGTCTGGGCTGAAGCAGTGGCCGGATATGGATGTCAGAAGAATCCCACTCAGTGACGATCCTCAGGGACTTTGTAAAGGAGGTCCATACTGTTCTGGCTGATGGCAGGAAGCCCCAGCCAGGGCTGGCCCTAGCTGGTCAGAATTACAAAGCAGTCAGTGTTTATATTTTGTGTGATCTCTCTCCTAATCACTTCAGTGGCCTGCAAGCTCCTAAAGCTTGGCAGCCCCAAAGATGATCCTCACTCAGCCCTTTCCAAGTGAGGACACTTTGTCCTGGCAAGGAAAATGGCTTGTACAGGGTCACATATTAGTAGTAGCAAAGCAGAGACTGACACTCACTTCTCTTGATTCATTCTGTTGCTGTTTTTATTACATGATACCATCGTCTTTGCGGTTCTCTGGAGCTATCACACGCACCTTCCATTTTGTCTTACTGGGAAAAGCTTCCTATCTCACAGAACTCTTTTGATCCTTTTCTCTTAAGGTCAGCATTCCGATGTCTAGCACAGTGCTTACCACATAAGAGTCCTTCATCAAATGTTGAGTGGTGGATGAGTGAATGAACTCATACTCTATTCCTGACCCTTTTCTGAGAATCAATCCTCTGCTGCTACCTTACCTGATAAACTAATTCATGCTAAATTGTTAACGGATGCTATTAATAGGATAATGTTTTAATGATCCCAGATAACATTTGCATTTTAATGGGAACTTTCTGTAATTAGTGTATTTGGGAAAACAAGTAGATGCAGTAGTAAGATAGACAGGCATTGTGAGGAGCTCTTGGGGTGAGCAAGCTTGATGATGCCACTCATGCCATGTCCTACAAAGTGGGCAGCTGTCTGCTCTTTTCTCCTGTGGGTTAAACTCCACAATGGCTACTGCCAAGAGGCAGTGGCTCTGCCAAGACTGAGTGGCTATGTGAATAAGTTCTGGGGGTTAAAGAGGCAGATCCAGGAGTGAGTGAATAGAGTGAGATGTTTATTGCAGCTGCCCTGGATATGCTGAGAGTATTTCTGGGTCCATTGGTGAGGCAGCTGTAACACTCCTTTCTCTTCTCATTTCCCCAGAACATTGGGTGAGTGACCCTAGGGGTTGGTTAGAGCTGAAGGGGCCCAGCTAGAATGGAGGGATTTCTTTCTCCATGTCTTTTGCTGTCTGTTTAGTTAGTCTTTTTTTTTTTTTTTTTTTTTTTTTAGAAATCGTATCACTATGTTTGCTGGGCGACAGTGCCGTGGCATCAGCCTAGCTCACAGCAACCTCAAACTCCTGGGCTAAAGCAATTCTTCTGCCTCAGCCTCCCAAGTAGCTGGGACTACAGGCACGTGCCACCATGCCTGGCTAATTTTTTCTATGTTTTTAGTTGGCTAATTAATTTCTTTCTATTTTTAGTAGAGATGGGGTCTCGCTCTTGCTCAGGCTGGTTTCGAACTCCTGACCTTGAATGATCTGCCCGCCTCGGCCTCCCGGAGTGCTAGGATTACAGGCGTGGGCCACCATACCCAGCCTTGTTTAGTTAGTCTTTCTGAGTGTCAGTGCTACTTGCCATAAATATGACATGCCTGGTTCTCAAAGAGAAGGAGCCTTTCTTTAGAACAACCATGATTAGAGCTTCAGCTGTCCTACTAGTGCTCTGAACTAGTCTTGACCTCTCACGTAAACTCACTGTGGGCTGCTTCTCTGGTCCTCTTGCGTCTTAACTCTCTTCATCTCAGATTCATTCTGCAAATTGTTTAATAGCCTGGCTAATCTTCCTAAATACTGTTTATGGCAAATTATTCATTATACAGAAACCCACAATGACTCCTCAGTGCCTCCTAGATGTGCACCATACCCCTTAGTCTGTCTTCAAGGCTCTCTGCAATTCACTATCATTTTGTTGTCTTTTCTGCCTGTAGAACTTTTCTTCTTGTCTCTGCCTGTCCATATTCCACTAACTCCCTCCGGAAATCCCAGAAATCTTCCCTAATTCCTCCAGATTTACATTTATGTCTTATTCTACCAATGTAATTGTAAATTTCTTTCTTTCTTTTTTTTTTTTTTAGACAGAGTCTCACTCAGTTGCCCAGGCTAGAGTGCCATGGTATCAGTCTAACTCACAGCAACCTCAAACTCCTGGGCTCAAGTGATCCTCCTGCCTCAGCCTCCCAAGTAGCTGGAACTACAGGCGCATGCCTCCACGCCCAGCTAATTTTTTCTATTTTTAGTAGAGACAGGGTCTTGCTCTTGCTCAGGCTTGTCTGGAACTCCTGAGCTGAAGCTATCCTCCCACCTCGGCCTCCCAGAGTGCTAGGATTACAAGCATGAGCCACTGCGCCCAGCCTGTAAGTTTCTTTTCTTCTTGTTTTAGAGACAGGGTCTTGCTCTGTTGCCTAGGCTGGAGTGCAGTGGTGCAATCATAGCTCACTGTAACCATGAGCTGCTGGGCTCAAATGATCCTCCTGCCTCAGCTTCCAGAGTAGCTGGCACTGTAGACATGCACCACCACGCTTGGCTAATTTTTTTATTTTTTGTAGAGACGGGATCTCAATATGTTGCCCAGGCTGGTCTCAAATTCTTGGTCTCAAACGATCCTCTCCCTTTGGCCTCCCAAAGTACTGGGATTACAGGTGTGAGCCACCACACCCACCTCTGATTGTAAATTTCTTAAGTGCAAAGATCATGAATCATCCTTGAGTAACCTCATGGCTCAGCACAGAGCAAGGCACACTGTAAGTACATGGTATATATTTTTTATTTGATTTAACAAGTAGTTTTGTTGTATTGCAAGAGGCTCCAAGGGAAGAGTAGAATGAAGTAAACATAATCCTTTCTACACTTGATCTTAGCCAAAAGGCTGAGAAGCGATAACACAATCCTTTCTAAAATTGACATAGGTGTTGAGATATCTGTGCCAGGTATATGGTCAAAGCACATTCTGAATAATATTTTCTTTCTTTTTTTCTTTTTTCTCTTTTTCTTTCTTTAGATAGGATCTTGTTCTGTCACCTGGGCTAGAGTGCAGTGGCATAATCATACTCAAACTCCTGGGCTCAAGTGATCCTCCTGCTTCAGCTTCCCAAGTAGCTAGGACTATAGGCACACACCACCAAGCCTGGCTAAAATATTTTCTTGATAAATTTTCCTATTTGCTTGCCCTTTCTCATCCAGCATAGTGGTTCAGAACAGAAAGATGTGCATATAAAGGTGTGGTGCTTCTTGTTCTCCTTCCCTCATAGTGCCCAGATGCTCTACACCATTATGAAGAGTTCACTCAGTGTCTGCTATGTGCCAAGCATTGATCTGGGGATACAGTTGGGGCTAAAAGGTGGCTTTTGTCCTCCAGGATTTTTAGTGAAGCTTCCAGCAAACATCCCTTGTTCTGTTCCTGAGTGGTTTCTACTACCTTCACATCAGACCTTGCCAGTTCTTGGCAGCAACAGGCTCCCAACCTGTCCCCACATTTATTCCCCATAGATGGCACTGGGCAGTGTTTATCTTAGGGATGGACCTTGAATGACAGGATTAGGGCAATAACACTAATTTACCACCTGATGGTCTGTATATTTTATTTGTTTAGTTTATTATGTCCCCTTCTTCCCTTTCCAGAGTGTACACTCCAGGAGTTCAGAAATTGTCTCTTGTTTACCGCTATAGCCTCGGCTCCTAGAATAGTGCTTGATGCGTGGTTAGCACTGAATATACTTTTGATGAAGACATTATTGAATTCATTTCCTTTAAGTCCAGTAGCATTATTAATTTGTGTGGTTCTATTAAGGATTGTATCATTCATTCATTTATTCAAGGAACATTGTCTCTCACTGTGTGCTAATCCCTAAATGCTGTTGGTAGAGGATATACCAGAGAGAAGTGATCTTATAGGGCTTACAATCTAGTTTGTCCCAGGAAGAGAAATGAAATTGAATCTTTCCTAGGTTCACTCCCAAATAAAGTAGACAAACAAGTAAGAGATGAGTTCACCTGCTGTTTTGTTTTTGCTGCAGGCTTCCTAGAGAAGCTGTCCCAGAGCAGGACTGAGTATGATGGGAGGCTGGGGCAGGAAAGAAGGCAAACCCCCAGGTGCTTAGGGGAAGGCTAGAGACTTCTAGGCCCACATCTCCAAGTGGGTGATTGGGTTAGGTTTGTAACCTCCTTTCCAGGGCAGTATCACAGAGTAGTTGAGAGTGTTCAGGCATTGAAGCCAGGCAGTTTGGGCTCAGATCCTGCCCCAGCTTTGTGACCTTGGGCAAGGTCTCTGTGCCTCAGTTTCCTCTCTGCAAAATAGGGATAACTATGATACCTACCCTCACATCTTACAGCACTGTAAGGGTTAAATGACTTATCACATGTGAAACTCTTTGAACAGTGCCCAAGAGTGAAATAGATGTTTACTGCTATTTTATTACTTATTGTTCAGCATTTTAATCTCATATGTTAATGTAAAAAGAAAAAGGAAAGATAATGTTGCATAGTTTTGATGGGAAAACTGAGACTCAGAGTGATTTGTCTTCCAGAGTCAAAAGGCAGGGAAATGGGGCTACTGGGGCCCAAAATTTACTTAGATTTTGGTATGTTTCCTAGGCCCAAGTTGGGGCTTGAATACAGATCACCAAAAAGAGCATCTCTTTAACTGGTACAGCATTCTGAGTTTTTCTCTTTCCTTTGGATAAAATATCCTTTTAGGAACATTTTACTGTAAAAAAAGAAGACCAAAAAACAAAAAAAAAAAAAAGAGAGTAAGAGAGAGAATTTGAATTATCTTGTAGAGATGGAGCCACTGTCAGAGCTCACAAGGCCAAGTGTCAGTTCCATTTTAGGGGCATCTGAACCTCCTTCCTTGCCTCACCCTTGACCTCCTCACCACTAGAGTGGGAGTGATCATATCATTTCTACCTGGAATCCAGGCTCAGCCATTCCCAGGATACGTCTACAAGATTCTACAAGCTATCAGCTGAATGGCAATTCTGTTTGAGCCTTAAAAGAATCTTGAGGCTGGGCATAGCGGCTCATGCCTGTAATCCTAGCACTTTGGGTGGCTAAGGTGGGAGGATCACTTGAGGCCAGGAGTTTGAGATTAGCCTGGGCAACATTTTAAGACCCTATTTCTACAGAACATAAGAAAAATAAGCCAGGCCAGGCACCTTAGCTCACTCCTATAATCCTACACTTTTGGAGGCGAAAGTGGGAGGATTGCTTGAGGCCAGGAGTTTGAGACCAGCCTGGGCAACAGAGTAAGACCCTGTCTCTAAAAAAAAAAAAAATTATCTGGGTAGAGTGGCACATACCTATAGTCCCAGCTAGTTGGGAGGCTGAAGTGGGAGGATCACTAGAGCCCAGGAGTTCAAAGCTGCAGTGAACTATGATCAGGCCGCTGCAGTCTAGCCTAGATGACAGTGAGATCCTATCTCTAAAAAAACAAAAACAAACAAACAAAAAAAAAAATGTAGGACTAGGAGTCAGAAGACCTTGTTTCTATGAACACCTTGACCATTTAGTAGTCAAGTGATAATTGGGTGAGTCACTTGACCTTTATGAGCCTTTGCTTCCTCCTCTCTAAAGCAGGGAACAGCCTCTTTCTCGTATTACCATTGGGTCAGTACTTTTGGAAAATGTACAGTTCTGAAGAGTAAGCAGTAAGAAACAGCAATGAAAGACAAACATTGTGTAAAATGAAATAATGAAAATATCTGCTTTACTTTTGAACTATAGACTTTTGTCTGACCTGCTGTGCCCAGGTGGAGTCACCAGTTAACTTGTGTGACTTGGTTCATTACAGTGGCCCTGCCTCTTTCGCTCTCTGTCACTGTGGAGAAGGAGAAGGCAGGGCTATTGAATGAAGCGGCTAGGAACCTCAAGATTGGTAAGGGGCTGAATGTTGAATGCTGTGACAAAATGTGGCCTTCTAGGCAGCATGATATCTATTCTAGGATCACTGAGTGGGAAAGGACTCTGAGGTCAGTGATCTCAGTTTTGCCTTTAGGTCCTCTAGGTTGTTTAGTTCCTAAGCATCCACAACAAGTGACAATGAGTGCTTTAACTTCCTTAGCAAAGAACTAACTCCTTGTTAATTATCTATTTTCATCTGTTTGGTTTGTATGTCTGTGCATTTGAGATGGTTCTTAGTGACGGGGAACAAGTATCCTTATAGCCTTCCACTGTACCCAGTCTGCCTAAATTTAATAGAAAATCATTAAAAAGCAAAGTTGTGCCTGCAGGTTTTCTGTGCTCATAAATGCAGTCATGAGGCTTAGCATGCAATTAGGAGCCTACAAGTGTCTCTGGAAACCTAAGTATGTCAGCATCTTCTTACTGACAGTAATCAGACCTCATGGCCGCAGAGAGAATGCAAAGGACCCAGAGGAATGATATCTACTGACATGTAGTGAACAAATTACTGGAAATGGGACTCAGGCTCCTAGGCCCTGGTGTGTTATACCCTTGCTCCACTGGAGACGCCTGCCGGGCTCCAACTAAATACACATCTTGCTCATATTACATCTTATCCGAGTAAGATTTTCCATTACCACAACATAGGAGACATTAAGGGCACAGTGATTGCTAAAATCATACAAGACTGGTTGTTTGCACTTGGTGCTGCCAGGGTCAGAAAGTCATCAGTGTATGATTGCGTATAACTGTTGCATTCTTTCTTCATCTTGTTTCTTCTCTCTTCACTTTCTTCAGTGAGGTTTGATGATGTGCAAGTCATGGCCTCACTTTTTCTCTTCCACATGCACTTCATAAACAAATCCTGTTGAGCCTGCCATAGACATTTCTCCTGAAAGCATTCCTTCCTCTCTATTGCCACTTGTATTGATTCAATTCCTTACCGACTCTTACCTAGACTATTGCAGCAGCCTCCTCTGGTATTCCTGCCTCTGGTCGTTTCCCAACTTTATGGTCCTTACTTCTAGGGTTACTTGGTGAAAATAAATGTCTATGTAATTTCCCTGTGCTTAAACCCTTCCTTGTGTTTCCTTCATGTGGCATTCAGGGCCATTTACAATCTAACACAACAAACTGCTTTTCCAGCTCTGCCTTCTGCTTCTTCCTACCATAAGCTCTTTGTTACAAATTTTCCTCTGAAAATGCTGTACTTGTTTACCTCTCTGTGGCCTTACACATACCATTCTTTCTGTCTGAACATACCTATTCACCTTTTAATACCCAGTATAATAAATGTTGCCTCTTCTCTGAAGCCTTTTGGCCCCCACACCATTGCCGTTTTTTACATACAGTTTGCTAAGTGTGTCTTCCACATGAGATTATGAACTTCTTGAGGACAAGTAGTGTGTTTTATTCATTGAATTTTTATTCCCAGCACATACCACAATGCCTAGAATACAGTAGGCACTCAATACATGCTTATCAAACATGTACAAGGCAATGTAGAATTCTTCACTGAGACAGCTTATAGTCTAACAAGGAACATAAATTTCTTCATGATACTACTGTACAGAATGGGATGAGTTACGTAAGAGAGGCTTTAATATATACATGATAAAAGTCACAGATTGAAATACCTGTTTGAGAAAAGCCATTTGTAATTGGAATTATATTGTTATAAAATATACACAAGATAATATTTTACCATTTCAACCATTTGTAAGTGTACAATTCAGTGGCATTAAGTACATTCACAGTGTTATGTAACCATCATTATCTATGCCTAAAACTTTTTCATCATCCCTAACAAAAACTCTGTACCCATAAGTAGTAACTCCTCCATTTCTCCTCCCCTCAGCCTCAGGTAGCCCCTCTGTTCTACTTTCTATCTCTGAATTTGCCTAAATGCCTCATATAAGTGAAATTATACAGTATTTGTCCTTTTGTGTCTGACTTATTTCACTATGTAAGATGTTTTCAAGGTCCATCCATGTTATAGCATATGTCAAAATTTCGTTTCTTTTTATGGTGGGATAATATTCCAAATATTCCATTGTATGTGTATACTACATTTTGTTTATTTTTATTCATTCTTCTGTTGATGGACACTTGGGTTGTTTCCATCTTTTGGCTATTGTAAATAATGCTGCTGTGAAAATTGGTGTACAAACATCTATTCGTCACTGCTTTCAGTTCTTTTGGGTATATAGTTAGGAGTGGGATTGCTGGGTCATAGGGTAGTTCTATGTTTAGCTGTTTGAGAAACCACCAGACTGTTTTCCACAGTGGCTGTACCATTTTACATGCCCTTCAGTGATGCATGAGGGTTCCAATTTTTCTACATCCTTACCAACACTTATTTTTCTTGTATTTTAAATTATAGCCATCCTAGTAGGTGAGAATGGAATTATCTTTTTCTTACACTTCAGGTAATTGTCTTGCTAATTAGTTCTACCTCGATTATTAGCCATTAATAACCGTCAGTAAAGTAAACTGTTTTCACTTTCCAAATCTTCTGTTTCACAACAGAAACCAAAGCCTGGGTTGGGCGTGATGGCTCATGCCTATAATCCTAGTGCTCTGGGATGCCGAGGCAGGAGGATCACTTGAGCTCAGGAGTTTGAGACCAGCCTAAGCAAGAGTAAGACCCAGTCTCTACTAAAAATAGAAAAGTGAACCGGGTGTTGTGGTGTGTGCCTGTAGCCCCAGCTACTTGGGAGGCTGAGGTAGGAGGATTGCTTGAGCCCAGGAGTTTGAGGTTGCAGTGAACTACGATGATGCCACTGCACTCTAGCCAGGGTGACAGAGTGAGACTCTGTCTCAAAAAAAATAAAAAGCCTGACCAAAACTTTCCTGCACTAGTACTTGTTGACAGAGCGAAGCCTTTTTTTAAACTTGAAAATATAAACAGAAAGGTACCTCTTAGAAAATTTCCTGTTATTCTTACATAGCACTTGTTATAGAGCAGGCAGGGATCAAAGGTCTGTTTACTTCAGAGTAGTTGGATTTTATCTTGTTAGAGTAACCAGCAAGAGAAAGAAACTCAGTTCCCCACTGAGTATTTTCTTACTCTGTCAATGTGAAGTTCTCTTTCCATTTAGTCAGAATTCTCATTTTTTACCTTAGACGTCTATATAAGCTGGGCATGGTGGCTCATACCTGTAATCCCAGCAATTTAGGAAGCTGAGGTGGGAGGATCACTTGAGGCCAGGAGTTTGAGTCCAGCTTGGGCAAGATAGCAAGACCCTGTCTCTTAAAAAAAAAAAAAAGTTTCTTTAATTAGCTGGACATGGTAGCACACTCCTGTAGTCTTAGCTACTTGGGAGGCTAAGGAGGGAGGATTGCTTCAGCCTAGAAGTTTGAGGTTGCAATAAGCTATGATCGTGCTGCTGTATTCCTGCCTGGAAATATTTTTTTAAAAAAAAAAGCTTCCGTATACATATTTTGATTCCAGATACTGAACTCCACAAAATGGTGGTACAGAAGTATGTTGCTTAACTCTGGGGACATGTTCTGAGAAATGTGTCATTTTGTCATTGTGGTAACATCATAGAGTATACTTGAACAAATCTGGACAGTATAGCCTACTATATACCTAGGCTATATAGTGTAGCTCCTAGGCAACAAACTCGTAAAGCATGTTATGGTACTGAATGCTGTAGGCAATTGTAACACAATAATATTGTGTGTTGAAACACATCTAAACATAGACAATGTATAGTAAAAATACAGTATTATAATCTTATGTAGCCACTGTTGTATATGTGGTCAATCATTGACCAAAACATCATTATGTGGCACATGATTGTAATGGAACTAGAGGTGGTCTGGAAACTTATTTTAGTACAAGAGATTGATTTGATAGGGGTGTGGGGTTTCAGAATCGTGTGAGGACAGACTGAAAAGACAGGAGTTGGGCCTCCTCAGGCTAGAGTAGTGTTTGAAAACCATGAAAATAGCAGTGGCATGTACATAGAGCCCCTCCCTGAATCCTTGTACTTGGAGAGCTTCCTTGAAATTTGTAAAAGTAAATGGATACCAGTACTACACAAGGTAATTATGACAGTGTCATATTGATTTGTCCTATTGATGTGTGCCAAGCAGTATGCCATCTTTGCCCTCAAGGAGCTCACAGTCTAATGCAGTGTGTCTGTATGTTAGGGAGTGATCAGCCTATAAACAGATCATTAAAATAGTACAGTAAGTATTCCTGGTGGAAGTATTAAAACGCATGTGAAGGAAAAAGCAACAAGCTTTGGGAAGACTTGAAAACCTTCACAGAAAAATGAGGTGATGCCTTTTCTGTAAAATGAGGATAATAATACTCCCTTTTTAGGATTATTGTGCAGATTAAAGAGATAACACTTATAAGGCTTTTAATGCAATTTCTGGCACCTGGTAAGTATTTACCAAATGTTAACTGATACTGTTTTTAATGAATTGATGAATTCCATTGATTGTAATCAACTGAGACTTTAGCTCATTTAAGCAAACAAAGGATTTACTGGAAGGTAACTAGGACTCACAGAATCAAGCTTTTAACAACAGACTTCAGGAAGAAAAGATGCAGGGCATCTAGTATTAGTAACAGGAAGTTATGTATAGTGTCTTTGGGGTGATCCAAATTTAGCTTCCTTTTATCTTTGGTTCTTTCTAGTCTCAGAATCAAGAGTCTGACTGCCTTAGCATGGGCTATGTGCCCATCTCTTTGATGAGGGGACAGCATTCCAGGATCAATAGCTTGCTAACCCATGTGGAATGGGGGAAGAGTAGGTCCCAGATGTAAGGAAGTGGTACAAAGAGAGAGTTATAATCATCTCAGATAGTATCAGAGTAATTCTGAGATCTGATCCATGGAGGCTAACCATGGAAGCAACCTGATCAATTCATGGAACAGCCTCTAGATGTTTCTGTTGGCCATGGAACCTTTACTACTGTAACCTGTGACCAGTGCCAATACATCATGACCGTATCTATCTGAAATTCTTCACTGAAATTTCTCTGATTCTCCATGTTCATTCTTAAGCATGGTAGCTAAAACAAAAAACTTTCAACCATTATAATAGAAGAAGAAAGAAAACTTTTTGACTTTTGCGTATGGCTTTTCTTTTAACATGTCCAGTTATGATTACCTTTTCACATTTCCATTTCATCAGTTCATGAGAGACATTTGCTCTGAGATTCTATTACATCTACCTGGACAAACCCTTCTTCCATCCTGTTATTTATTTGTTTATTTTGCTATAGACATAATACTCTGCATTTGACCTTGTTGAATCTCATCTTGTTTTTAGGATAATTTTTCCAATAATTTAGAGTCCATTTTAATTAAATTGGTGTGATAGCTTGATCTTCCTAGGACCTTAATGTACCTTATCAGCTGCTTTTCAAGGTGATTGTGGACTTACTGATGTGTTTGAATGCCTTGTCAACTGAATGGATGACTGGAGTTTCCGAAGACAGCCATCTTTCTCTCTTGGCTATTTTTCAAGCCTGAGGAGAGCACTCCAACATGTTGTGACCATTCAGAAATCGAAGGAAGTCTGCTGGTTCTGCAGTCCTTCCTGCTAACCATGTACCTACCTTGTTTTTCAGGACAATTATCAGGCTATGCAGGTTTTGAATATGTAGATCCCAAGCAGCAAAACTGAAATTTTCAAAATAAATAAGAAAGAGATTTTTTTTTTTTTTTTTTGTGAGACAGAGTCTCACTTTTTTGCCTGGGCTAGAGTGCGGTCGCATCAACCTAGCTCATAGCAACCTCAAACTCCTGGGCTCAGGCGATCCTTCTGCCTCAGCCTCCCAAGTAGCTGGAACTACAGGCATGTGCCACCATGCCCGGATAATTTTTTCTATATATTTTTAGTTGGCCAATTAATTTCTTTCTATTTTTAGTAGAGATGGGGTCTTGCTCTTGCTCAGTCTGATTTTGAACTCCTGACCTTGAGCGATCCGCCCACCTCGGCCTCCCGGAGTGCTAGGATTACAGGCGTAAGCCACCACGCACGGCTGGGATTTTTTTTTTTTTAAAGGCATTTCATCATACAGCCAGCTTCCCTTGTGCATTAAAAGTTTGAAATGAGGCTGGATACAGTGGCAAGCGCCTGTAGCTTCAGCTACTTAGGAGGCTGAGGCAGGAGGATCACTTGAACCCAGGAGTTTGAGGTTGCAGTGAGCTATGATGATGCCACTGCACTCTACCTGGGGCGACAGAGCAAGATTTCTGTCTCCACACACACAAAAAAGTTTGAAATGGATTTTTAAAAGGATCACCTTATACCTTGTTTAGGTTGGCCTTTCATCTCAACTGGAACATGCTTTACTCCAATGTTCACATCATTTTCTAAAAAGTGAAGAAGAAATTGAAATGTTTTTTCATGTTGTATTAGTTTTCCTTTTCTTCTTAGTATTAACAGTTTTCTCTCGAACTGCCTAATATGCTCGCGCGCGCGCGCGCGCACACACACACACGAGTTCTGTTTGTATTTTGTGATCATTGCTAAAATACCTTCAGTAGATGTTTTAGTGCAAGTAAGTGAATAATATGTATACTTTTGTATTTGATCTCTCCATATCCCCCTTCTCTCATTTACTTGTACCCTGTTTCTGTGTATCTCACATAATATTCCATAATGGGCTAATTTCTAACATTAAATTTAAATAGGCTAGCTGATGTTCAGTATGCATTAACCTATCGCTACACAACGACTGTAGCGCATGGTGTTGGTACTGCAGAGTGTTGCTGATGACATTACTGTCTGCTAGAAAGACAACTAAAACATGACCTGCAATCTATTGCATTGCATTGTTGCCCTATGGTGAATTTGATATATTCCTTATGCTTCAGTCAGCAACACTAGCCACGCTTTGTTCATTCATTCCAACAAATTCTTATCAGTCTGCTGCGTTAGCAACTTTGATTCGTCAGTAACCTTAAAGCTTATTCTTGCCTTCATCCTCATCGTTTCTTGTGTTTTCCATACCGATCTTCTTCCATTCTTCCCTCCTCCTATCAGGAGAGGAACTTGGCTACACTAAAGATGTCTGACATATTAGTAACTGGCCACTGAAGACTAATCTAGTGGCCTGTCTCTAGCTACCACTGGAATTAGGAATCTCTGAGTTGTCTTTACTCAAGACCACATTAGCACTTCTTAGCTTTGCCTCTACAGATAACCGGAGGTGTAGGGCACATGAATGGGCACCCACATTCTTTATTGTGTTTGTTCCAACATAGACAGGAATTGGATTGCTCTGTGTTCTAATCTTGACCTCACTATTTCCTAGCTCGTCAGCTTTAACTTTCGCAAACATCAATTTCCTCTTCTCTGAAGGAGGTAGTAACAGTACCTGTATCAGAGTCATTGGGAAGGATTAAGTGAACAAATATGTATTATATAAAGCTCTTAGCACGGCTCTTGGTACTTGGTAAACAGTGAATTATGGGACCTATTTTTAGACTTGAATCACTTTTGGGCACCTGTAGTCTGGGGAGAAGGGAGGCTTTGTAGAGAAAGTGATTTGTGAGCTAAGTCTTAGAGGATAAAGAGTTAGCATCCCTTCTGTCAATGGACAAAGTAGAAAGAAAAATTCCCAGCAGCAGTATGACTAAGAGATAGAAGAAAGCATGACATATCTGTGGAAATTGTACATAGTTTACTCTGACTGAAAGGTGAGATAAAAGTGGGGAAGTTGAGAGGAGGTAAGGCAGGAAAGATGACCGAGAGCAGAGCACGAAGAGCCTTGTTAAGCTCATGGAGGAGTTAAAATTTGATCTCCCATAGGTCCCCATATCCACATAGTCTAGTTCCTCTGTTAAGCAGTCACATAAATGTCTTTAAGAGCAGCAACAGTGAAAAAGGGGAAAGAGGGTAGTGAATTGGCCTCAAATGAACTGACATCTCTTTAAAGCTAATATTCCTCCTCGAGAATGCTACATTAATTAAACATGTGCCTTGCAAGATTCATTATTGCTTTACTTGTGTTCCCTGTTGGTTGTCTCATTCATTA
This sequence comes from Lepilemur ruficaudatus, assembly GCA_963574885.1. Taxonomy (NCBI): domain Eukaryota; kingdom Metazoa; phylum Chordata; class Mammalia; order Primates; family Lepilemuridae; genus Lepilemur; species Lepilemur ruficaudatus. The sequence goes on along the minus strand of CAUYRT010016084.1, from coordinate 82,012 downwards.
ATCTGCTGATTAGTAACCTTGAACTCTTGTATCCCCTCTCCCTTTTTTTGCATTCCCTTTTTAATATGCTATGCTATTCCCCCTGGGACATAAACTCCAGGACCCGTCCCTGGCCTGCTCATGTTTGTTTTCTTTGCCCCTTGTGCCTGCCTCTGCTATAACATTTGTAGTATGTGTTAAGTAATCCTTAAGGTAACATTTTTATTATGTCATAAAAAGTGCATGGCAAATATATTATAACTCATGGACTTTGTTTAAAAATGAACGGATAATTTATTGAGTGTGTTACATGAGCCTTGCTCCCCTCCCCATTTCAGCTGAGACCTTCTGCTCATTTAGGCTAGCCTCCTATTGAGTGCTCCCACCCTGTGACATGCTGGGAAAGTAGACCCGTGGTTGGCTAGAAATGACATCATAGTTTATGTACTCAATAAAAATTTAATTAAGTCATTAGGAATTGCAGTCATCATTTAACCCTCTGATTTCTTCTGTTTAGTTTATTATTAAACATTCAGTAATACCAGTCACTGAATCCTGATGGCTTATAAAATATCTACATGAATTTTAATAGCTTAAATAAATGGGAAAATATGAGTAACTGATATAAAAGGAACCTTTCCTTGTGGTGGAGCTATATGTATGGGTTTTTATAAACAAAGCATTATGGAAAGAATAAGAGATTAATAAGAGACTAGCCCAACACTATCTGGGAGGAGTTTCTCTTCTGCTGGGTGCATCTGTGTATTCATGGGCAGAGTGCTCCATATAGAATGATCTGGCGATGGAGAGATGGGGAAACAAAAGTTTAAATGAGGGAGTAAAATCCAACAAGGGTGCACCAGAGGGAATATCCAGCTCCCTCTGGCTGCAGGGATGGCTACAAGGGCCCGGCAGAGTGAGTCCAGTAGTTGAGGAAGCTGCTGTCACTTGTCCTCACCTGTTGCCTGCAGATCATATGTCCGTACTGATCGAGCTTCCACCCTCTTCCAGGAAGGGCCTTTTTCATGATCTAATCCAGCCTCGGTGATGATATCTGAAAACCATTCCTAGCAGCTTGCCATCTCTCTGCTAGAGGTGAGGAGGAGAGGCAGCTTACAGGTCACTGGAGTTAGAATATAGGACTAGGAGGTTGAGGAGCCCTGCTTACAAGGAACCTGACTCCTGTGCTCCTTTCTTCCTGGGCAGTAGCCAGCTCGAATGCAGGTGTGTGCCAGGAGGAGAAATATGTTTGTATGTACATGGCCTTGCTGGAAAGCAAAAAGTGAGGTTTGCAGATTTATATGTTGGTGATCTCTGGAAATGCCCTACAGATAGTGAAATAGGAAAAGCACTCGTCCAAAAATCAGGTTCTAATCCTGGCTCTGACGCTAACTAGATGTGTGACCTTGGATAAGTTTCTTAGCCCTTTTGGGTCTCAGTTCACCATTTCTTCAAGAGTACTGAGCTAGGTGATCTCTGAGGGCCCTTCTAGCTCCAAAGCTTAATGGCATGATGCAACACATAAACTAGCGCTGCTGGGAAATTTCAGTGAATGTTTTCCTCTGAGAGGCGCCTCTGGTGCTGTCCTTTTGTGGCTCTGATTCTTCTTGCACAGGCAGGAGAACAGTTTGTATGGGAGTAAGCCCCAAAATGGGTATCTAGAGTCTGGGTTGTAATCTCATCCTCACATGACAGAAGGAATGAACTCTAGCTCTGGTCTGTTTCTTGACTCTTCCTTTTACCCCAGCCCCTTCTGGAAGATGGGGCAGTAGAAATTTGGCAGTATATGTTTCTGAAACTTCAGAAACATGGAAAGTATTCAGCAGCAAAAAAAGAAGAAGAAGAAACCCAAACCCACAGCTGTCATTGGATAGAACATGCTATACATGGTACTCAGGCTCTTATAAAGATTCAGTCATCACCATGCCTGTCTCAGCCCCTCCTCTGGGTTAGGCTCTGGACCAGATGTTGGGGGTGCTGAGGTTAATCAGACATGGTTCCTATGACCATTAAATAGCTCCCAGACTAATGGGAGAGACAGGCACACCAGCAACTCTAAATTGTGTTGTGTACCCAGGGGGAGATGTATGCACAGAGAGCTGTGAGAACACAAAGGATGGATGGCTAATGTGGCCTGGGTTGAAGATGGGTGGGAAAGGTCATGGTTTGCACTCCTAGCTACATCCAATCTTACATTTTCCAGACTTGAGCTTCACAATTCTCTCTTCATTTTTGAAAATTATCCATGACTATAAAGTATTGGAACTGGTTTTAGTTTTATATAAACAAACCAGAAGTTATTACTCATAATTCCTTGCATTTGCAGAGCACTCTGCAGTCTGCCAAGGCTTTCAGCATACATTGTTAAATTAATGAATGAATACATGCTAACTCGTGCTCTTCAAAACAGCCCATGTGCATGGCATTTAAAAGATACAGAAATGGACTCAAAGAGGTTATTCGACTTGCTCAAGATCCCATCCTATGTACATAGCAAAACTATGACTTGAACCCAGGTTTTCTGACTCTAAATCCAAATCCTTTTACCCTTTCTGCCTTTATTCAGAGACTAGTTACAAACCACAGGATAAAATTACTTGGTCTTTGATTTGTGATCCAAAGTAAAAATTTCTTCCTGGTGGCAGGAACCTCGTAGAATGTAAGGAGCATGGACTTTGGATTCAGAATGACCTGGATGCTAGTCTCAGCCTTATTATTAGTTTGCTACGCAACCTAAGGCAAGTCACTTCACCTGTCTGAGTTTCGCAGTCAGTCAGTCATCTATGGTCTGTCAGTGACTATAACATATATACTTCTCTGAGTTCTGGTGACAATCAGATGAGATGATGTCCGTAAAGCACGGACAGTGCTCAGTAAATAGAGGAGATGACAGTGGGCATGGTGGTGGTTGGGGTGGTTAAGCACAAATCTTACATAAAGTTCCAAAGGATTTTTGGCTGTTTCTAAAACCTGTCAGTTTAAATAGTCCTTATTCTATGTTAAACATTACACTGGCTTTCTCCTGGGGTCCCAGAGAGAAATAAAATGTGGGCCCTGCCCTCCAGCATATTACTGTCTGTAGGCCAAAGATTTACCCTGTTGAAGACATTCAGTGAACTGCACTCTAGGCTTTGAAGGCCCTCCTGGACATTCTCTGAGAGGAGTTCTACCAGGGCCTCAATGGTCTCACTGAAATAGCATTTCTAAAACAATCTCTTAGTCAGGTGCAGTGGCTCACACTTATAATCCTAGCACGCTGGGAGGCAGAGGCAGGAGGATCATTTGAGCTCAGGAGTTCGAGACCAGCCTGAGTAAGAAAAGACCCCGTCTCTACTAAAAATAGAAAAAATCAACCAGGCATGGTGGTGCACACCTATAGTCCCAGCTACTTGGGAGGCTGAGGCAGGAGGACCGCTTGAGCCCAGGAGTTGGAGATTGCAGTGAGCTGTGATGATGCCACTGTACTCTAGCCAGGGCAGCAGAGTAAGAATCTGTCTCAAAAAACCCCAAACAAACAAAAAAACGAAAAATACTCTCTTAATATTAACAGTCTAGGAGGAAGCGGGGCAGACGAAAAAAAAAAACCCAAAAAACCAGTCTAACTACTTCAGAGTTGCCCATCTTGTTGTTCCCTCCTCTCTGTGGCCTCAGAGACCCTCCTTTCTCCTCAGCATCTCCCTCGCAGTCCTTCCCCGCTCCCTCTTCTTCCCACTTCTGACAACTTCCTTCTTTTAGTTCTTTTACCACATAAAGCTCTTTTGATTGGCCCTTAAGACATTTTCTAATCTGGTTCCAACATACCTTTCCAGTGTTCCTGCCCATTCACCCTCCCTGACACTCCCCATTTTCTTTCCAGCCTTGCACCTTGCACACTTTGTTCCCTCTGACAAGAATGCTGTCTCCTTTCCCTCACTCTCTTCTGTCAAACTCCTTCTCCAAGGTCCACTCAAATATTACCTCCTAGAAAACTCTTCCCCAGCTCCCCAAAGCAGAGGTCATTTGCATTGAAATCTATTTATGACTCAGCATGTTTGGAATAGGATTGAGACAACACATTGCAGTGTAATTGTTTTTCATATGCCTATTTTCCCATATTAGACTATGTGCTCCTTCAATCAAGAAACTGTTTCTTATACTTTGTGTTCGTAGGATCTAGCACAAAATCAAACATGTAATTGGGGCTCAGTTCATTAAACTGATTGTTTTGTGTAATTTGGGACCAAAACCTTAAAGAAGTTAGCAAATTGGGGAGAATCCTGACAGATCACAGAATTGGGAACAGACTGGCAGTTTGACTTGTTAGGGGCCCTCTATCTTTGTTCTACTAAGAGTCTGTAACAGCTAAGAGGCAAAGATCATACTTTTTGTCAGAAGTGGGAAGAAGAGGGAGCGGGGAAGGACTGTGAGGGAGATGCTAAGGAGAAAGGAGGGTCTCTGAGGCCATGGAGAGGAGGGAACAACAAGATGGGCAAAGGAAAGGTTTTTTCCTTTCTTTCATGCTTTTGTTTTGCCATTTGTTTCTGTAGGTTAATTCCTATATTCTGAAGAAGAACATGCTCATCATGACGAATAATTTCTATGCAGCAATTTTGGGATATGATGAGGTAAGATCATTTACCCAGCCTTAGGCAGAACAGTGGCCTCCCCCCAACAGAGACTTTTGATGAGAGCCCCTGAAGGAAGCTTCAGAGATCATCATCACTGCCTGCCATTATTGCTTAGTATCTATTTCTTCATCTTCATTGACTGGGCAATTAGAATGAATGTCCCCAGCAATTTGCCTCATGTTTGGGAAAGAGAGCACTATCTAATCTGGTCAAATCATTCAACTGGTCAGCATTTGTTGAGTGGCTGCTGGGTGCTGGATGGAGGGAAAAAGGCAAATCAGACACTGTCTTAGTCCCAGATGCTCCCAGTGAGAGAAAGATATTCACTTGGGAAGACAAGTTATACAATTTTTTTTGCTTTAATTATAAAAGCAATACACACTCATTTTAAAAGTCAGTAAAACCAGCTGGGCCCAATGGCACGTGCCTGTAGTCCCAGCTACTTGGGAGGCTGAGGCTAGAGGATCACTTGAGCCCAGGAGTTCAAGGCCAGCCTGGGGAACAGAGTGAGAACCCCTCCCCCCATTTAAGAAAACAAAAACAAAAAAATGTAAAGCTGTATATAAGTGGAAGTGGTTGATGTAGAAAATAGAAGTCCCATTTTCTTTCCTGCCCAATTCCCTAGAAGAAACTTCATTAATAGTTTATTGGGGCCGGGCGCGGTGGCTCACGCCTGTAATCCTAGCACTCTGGGAGGCCGAGGTGGGCGGATCGCTCAAGGTCAGGAGTTCGAAACCAGCCTGAGCAAGAGGAAGACCCCATCTCTACTAAAAATAGAAAGAAATTAATTGGGCAGCTAAAAATATACAGAAAAAATTAGCCGGGCACGGTGGCACGTGCCTGTAGTCCCAGCTGCTTGGGAGGCTGAGGCAGAAGGATCACTTGAGCCCAGGAGTTTGAGGTTGCTGTGAGCGAGGCTGATGCCATGGCACTCACTCTAGCCCCGGCAACAGAGCGAGACTCTGTCTCAAAAAAAAAAAAAAAAAAATAGTTCATTGGGTGTCCTTCAAGGTATTATCTATGCATAGATAAGCACCTATATATGTTCCTTCTTTATGCCTCTGCACCTTGCACTATTCTGCAGTTTGCTTTTTTCACTGAACAATGTATTTTGGGCAGCTTTCCACATCAGAACATTTAAATCTATCTCATCTCATCTTTTTTTTAAATTATAAAATATACATAACATAAAATTTACCATTTTAATCATTTTTAAGTATGCGGTTTAGTGGCATTAAGTACATCTCCATTGTTGTGCCACCATCATCACCATTCATCTCTAGAACTTTTCTATCTTCCCAAACTGAAACTCTGTACCCAATGAACAATAACTTATTCCCTCCTCCCCCCAGCTGCTGGCAACCACCATTCAACTTTGTCTTTATGAATTTGACTACTATAGATAATGTCATGTAAGTGGAATCATACAGTATTTGACCTTTTTGGCTTATTTCACTTAGTGTAATATCTTCAAGTTCTGTCTGGTAGTTCAGCAAGCACCCTAGGTAACTCTTAAGAATAGGAAAATCTGGGAAATATACTAATTACTTTGACACTTTTAGAAATACCAATGCCTGGGCCCTATCCCCCAAAGGTTCTGATTTAATTGGTGGAGGTAGGCATCTGTAGTTGTAAAAGTTCCCCAAGTGATTTTAATGTGTAATTCTAGAACAAGTTTTTCTTAAATTTTAACGTGCATATTAAATGACCTGGAGACCTAGCTAAAATTCAGATTCTGACTCAGCAAGTCTGGAGTGGGGCCTGGGAGTCTGCATTGCTAACAGCTGCAGGTGATGTGGGTGCAGCCATTTTGCAGACCACACCTGGAATCACAAATTCTAGAGCTATCTGGTACTAGCCACATATGACTATTTTGCTTTAAATTAAGTAAATAAAATGAAAAATTCAGTTCCTTGATCACACTAGCCACATTCCAGGTATTCAATAACTATATGTGGCTAATAGCTACTGTATTGGACAGTGCAGATATAGAACATTTCCATCATCAGAGGGGATGGTTGACAGTGCTGTTCTACAGCAGCCTTTTCCTAGAATCTTGCTTGGATTGTGCCACCTCCCTGGACACTTTTGGAACCTTCCTCTTTTCTACTACATGAGGTCCAAATTGCTCCACGAACTTCTAGGCCTTCTGTGAACTTTTCCCATTGTTATATGCCCTATTCACCTTTATCTCCCATTGCCCTCTCTCTGAGTTAGGCCATTTCCCGCACTGCCCCACAGACACGTTGTGCCTGGTTGAAACTCTATTGGACAACAAGATGTTGCGGGCAGTCGCTGAGTCGTGGTCAGCTATGTGCCATGGGGCCTGGAACGTTGTAGGCACTCCCCAAGTAAATGTTTAGTGAACGAATATTTTCTTTTGCTTAGAACATCCTGTAGCTCTACAGATCCTCCCTACTCTTAAAGGCCCACTTCACAAAGCTTTCCCTGACCTCTTTAGATCTTGTGTTTTATTTTGAATTTCAACACTCATCCATCCATTCATCTATCCATTTAATAGGTATTTATTGTCTACTATGTATGATGCATTGGGAGTATGTAGGTGAATAAAACAAACATGGTCTGGTTCTTTCCCACTGGAGCTTACCTTCTTATTGAGAGTCAGTAAACAAGTAAATAAGCAAATAAATATCTAATTACAAATAGAGTGCAGTGATAGAGAATGACAGCAGGGAATGACTGACTTTGGACCAGGAAAGTCTCTCTAAGGCAATGTCATAGACTGAGGAGGCAGCTATACACAGAGTATGGCTTGGCATATGACTATGCAGTTTACTGTTTGTTCATTCTCCAGGATTTTATTCTGTTTTGCTGGTAGATGTACACTGGCTTTGTTCCTTCATCTAGCTTGCAAGCTCCATGAGAGCTCAGACCATATTGCTGTGATTCTGCGTTCTTAGCAGCATGCTAAGCACATAGTGGTGTCAGATCAATCTTCAGTGAGTGAAACTCTGCCACTCTAAACCCTTAACCAGAACCTCTATAACCAGAACAGTCCCTTTGGCCTCCTCTCAGTCACTCTAGACCTAAGTGTCTTAATTTCTGAAGGATGCTTCTTCCTTCAAGTCAGCACCCAATTAGATCATGGGGAAATTGTTTTGCACTCTGATGTTTGGGTCCCAGAGACCTTTTTTCCTTTTCTTCTCTCTTAGTCAGAAATTTGCACTCTCAGGTTACTCTCCCATTTGTTTTAACTGACTTACTAGCAGCATGGTGGAAAGAAGGCTGAAGTTGTTTGTTTATTTATTCAGCCATTTTTTTTTTTTTGCACTCCCATTCCGTGCCAGGTAGAGTTCCAACTAGAGCTAGTCAGTCACCATCTCCCGACCTTATCAGTGCATGCTGGTTCTCATTCTACCACCAGTTAGCTAGATAAACTCTAAGCTTCAGTTTACTTATCTTTCAAATGGGGATAATAATATCTGTTCTACTTGGCATACATAGTCATTAGGAGCCAGGTGTGTGAGGGAACCCTGACAGTCTGGAACAGTCAGGTTGTTATCACTATTAATGAGTTTTGAGTCATCCTTCCCCTATGGATTTGCTCCTTCCCAGCCATCTCACCCACTACTGAGGCCGCCTGTTTGCAGCAGGCCGTGGCTCACAGGCTTTCCCTGTCCTGGGCTCTGCTCATTCTACAAGTCCCTAAGTCCCCATAACACCCTCTTTCACTCCTATTCCTTCCTGTGCAGCACATGTGGGTTGCAGCCAGCAGAATTCCGGCATGTGCCCTGGGCACTACAGACACAGGCAAGCTGTTGTGTTAACAAATAGCTTGGAGAATGGTGATGTGCCTGAGCTTGTCCTTGGCTCCTGTCCCATTTGCCAGAAGAAGCTGGTTTTCCTGACTCAGCCATTGTGCCAGGACAGTCTTAAGCTGTGGAATTGTAGGAGTGTTTATCAGAGGGCATTTGGAACAGGTGGAATGTTTTTCTACCAAACTGTCAACACCCCTTACTGGACATGGCTCTTTCTGGCAGTGGGCCTGGAGCAAGACCTCATATACCTCAGTGCCCAAGAGGCCAGACCACAAGATAATGCTGAATAAATGATCCCAGGGCTTTGTGTAATGTTTACCACTTACAGATCCTTTCATGGCCAGTGTCTCTTAATTCTCTCAATGACTCCGTGGGATAGGTATTGTTATGCTTGTTTAACTCATGAGAAACTAAAGCTTAGGCAGGGCTAATGGTGTTTCAAAGGCCACACAGCCATCAAGTGACAGAGCTGACCTTTGAACTCAGGTGCTGTGGCTCCCTGTTCCCACTGTTATTTTAACTGTATCCACAGCTGCCTGCCAAAGCGTGCTCCTAATCTCTGCATCCAAAATATTACATTTAAAAAACATAGTCACACCAGCCTGAGCAAGAGCAAGACCTTTCTCTACTAAAAATAGAAACAATGAACTGGGTGTGGTGGTGCACACCTATAGCCTCAGCTACTGAGGCAGGAGGATCACTTGAACCCAGGAGTTTGAGGTTGTAGTGAGATATGATGATGATGCTGCACTCTAGCCCAGGAGACAGAGCAAGACCCTGTCTCACAAAACCAAAAACATCAACAACAAAATACCTTCACATTATCTTACTCTTATAATTCAAGGATACTGTAAGTAGAGCAAGTATTTTCATCTCTCTTTAATAGGTGAGAAAATTAAGACTCAGGTTTAGTGGATTGCCACCATCACTGAGCTTGTCAGAGGCAGAACTAGGACTTGATCTGCCTTCTAACTCCATGTCAGCACTTTGGTTCCACACACTAACTTGGCACCTGGACAGAGCAACTTCTCAGGGCTTTTCCCTTCAGTCAGCTCCACTCCAGGAAGCAAGGTCCTCACCCCTCCCTACTCTAGAGGTCCAAGCTAGAAAATGGCCTTGGCTGGTGGCCGGGGCTCTAGTTAGCCTCTATGATCTTTGAACTTCACAACAGAGATCCGTGTGCCAGGAGAGGCAACATTAGGCATACTCACATGCAGGCTCTGAGCATTGCCCTCTGTGGCTCCTGGCAGTCCTATTGAACAGCCTGTTCCTCTACTTAGGGAGAGGCTGGCCATTGCCAGCCCAGAGTTGGGTGACAGTGAAGACAAGTACCTGGCTCCCTTCCGCAAAGAGCCAGTTGCCTTTGCACCAAGCGAGAAGGTGCAGTCCATACCCACCTCCATTCCTGGGAAAAATGTACACTTCTCAGTATTCCCAGCCTTTCCCTGTGGACAACAATGGAAGTACTACTACTACTATTTCTCTTCTTGGCCTCTCATTTGTTGCCTGGGCGGTAGAGTAGAGGGAGCCATGTCTGGGTTAGTTGCCCAGACATGAGTCCCAGCTCTTTTTTTTTTTTTTTTTTAGAAAGAAACTCAATGTGTTGCCAGGGCTAGAGTGCTATGGCATCAGCCTAGCTCACAGCAACCTCAAACTCCTGGGTTCAAGAGATCCTCTTACCTCAGCCTCCCGAGTAGTTGGGACTATAGACGTGTGCCACCATGCCCAGCTAATTTTTCCTGTTTTTAGTTGCCTGGCTAATTTTTTTTCCTACTTTTTAGTAGAGACAGGGTCTTGCTCTTGCTCAGGCTGGTCTCGAACTCCTAACCTCAAGTGATCCTCCCCCCTTGGCCTCCCAGAGTGCTAGAATTACAGGCATGAGCCACCTCACCCAGATGAGTCCTAGCTCTTTATCACCTTGACCAGTGACTTGGCCCCTCTGGGTCCCATGTTCTTCCTCTGTATAAAATGAAGGAGTTGGATCAGATGGTCTTGTAAGACTTCTTCCTGCTCTACCATGTAGCTGCCCCATTTCTCTCATAGTATTTGTAAGGTCCTTCTGAGACAATGCTGTGGTTGCTAGCATGTTCACAATATCCCCAGCTTTTGTATCAAGGCTCTGCGATACTCCTCAGGAGACCAGTTATACTCTGTGTTCCAGGGGCTCCTTTCAGATGATCATGGGCTGGCTGCTGCCCTCTGGAGAACCTTCTTCAACCAGAAATGTGAAGATCCTCGGCACCTTGAATTGCTGGTGGAGTATGTGAGGAAACAGGTGAGCAGCCCTTCTCTTCCCCTCTAGAATCTCCTAATGGGTCCTCCCTGAGGTCTGTGGATGTTGGCTTTTCAGGGGATCATAGGAAGTTGAGTTACCAGGAGCTAGTCTGATGATGCAGCAGACACTGATGAAGAAAGAGTACCTTCGGTGTGTCCAACCACGAACTAGGCCAAGTGTCCGGGAAATAGGAATAGAAGAGAGGAAGAGGGCAGGTAGTCTTCTGCCTTCAGAAACCAAGTCACCCATTCACTACATGCTTGATTGCCTACTGTGTGCCAGATGCTGTGCTAGATACTGGGCTCACAGAGTGCTGGAAGATACAACCATGGGGTATAGTGGCAGCCACCCACTGTAGTTCCCTTCTCTACCTACTTGGAGCCCTGGGGTTTGTTTCCTGTTCCTGACTTCTAGCAGGACTGAGCACCAGCCGGCATTCCATAGTCACCCCTAGCGTCTTCCCACTTGGTGTTCTCTATGTTCAAGCAGGGTCCCCCTACTTCAGTTCTTCACCCCAGGGCTTCCTGATACCAAAGCTTCTAGGAGAAAGCTCTGCAGTGAGGACTGCTAACTCCATAGCTTTCCTCCAGCCCATGGAGAATTAACTTCTAGATTATCCTGCTCCCACATCCTGTATTGATAGGGAACTCATACTTTATAATTGAGTGAGCTGAGTGGCAGAGTTGAAGAACATAGAGTGTCTCCTAGTGAGTCAAGCTGCACAGCTGGCCTAGGACCCCAAGCTGGGTGATTCATGCAGCCATTGGAGGCCTCTGCTGCTCCAGACAGGTCATCAGCTCAGGCTGTCCCATGAGTCACACCTTTGCTTCATGGGCCTGGACCCTGGAGCTAAAGGGGCCTCACTCCACAGTTATTCTCTTGTGTCCATGGCCTTCAAAGCCTCCAACAGCCTGGAAAGGGAAGGCTAGACCCCAGCTATTGAAAAGACAGGGCCAATAAGACTAGCTTGTTTAATTGCTGGAAAAGCCACATACCGGGAGCTTTTCAGACCCACAGAGTAGAGAATCCCAGAAGCCAGGATTTCTGTTTGACCACTCTTCAAATCTGTCAGAACCAGGGAGAAAGCACCTCGGCCAGAGGGCCCCGCCCACAGAGAATTCTGAACTCCACACTGTTGACTGGACTCACCCTCAGACAGGAGTAGCAATTGGCAAAGCAAATGCTATGTTTTCTTAGAGACGTGCCCAACTTTCCCATCTGGCATGGTGGGCTTCTGCCAAAGGCCACGCGACAAGGCACAGCTGGGACCTCTCTGAGGTCCCTCGAGGAAGGGGATGCCACAACCAATGTCCTTATGAGAAGTCCCCTATGGCCCCAGTAAGAGTCAGGCAATGGGAAAACAGTGTTGGGGCTCTTGGGAAAGCAGGAAGCTTTGATGGGGACCTGGTTCTGTCAGCAAACCTTTGAGTACCTCCTGTGCCAGGCACTCTATTGGGAAAGCAGAGATTAATGAGACCCAATCCTGCTCTTGAGGAACTAGCTCATGGTTTGGTGAAAAAGCCTTTCAGGCAAATGGCTCACCCTGGGGTAAGTCAGTGTGTGGTGTGGTACAGGAGGGCAGAGTGCTGTGCAAGGCCAGAGAAGGATGGGCACTTTCTGACTAAGTGGATCAGGGAAGACCAGGAAGCTGGACCTGGAGCAGGTGCTAGAGTCCTTCATCATGGTGCTGCTTGGTGCAGCTGATGGCCCAAGATTCAATCAGAGGATATGTTGAGGTTTTCAACCCAGGAAATTGGCAAATTGGTGGCATTTAGGACATAAATGGAGTCACTCTAAAGAGGAGTGGGCTTTGGGGAAGATAGCAATGCAGTTGAGCTTCTTACCCTGGAAGAGATGGCAGGGCATGTAGAAATCTAGACCTGGGATATATGTGAGGATGGAGTTGGGTTCAAGAGTCAGCAGCCTGCAGATGAAGCAACAGGACTGAATTCTTGGAAGAGGGGGATGACTCAAAGCCTAACATGAAGCCTCCTGGCCCTGGCCTCCTTCTGCTCTGCTGCCAAATGGAGCCTCATCTCTTGAAATCCATTGTTGACTCCTGCTCTGAACCAGTTCTCACCCTAGATTTTGCCTGCCTACTTGCAAGCATGGCTCATTCTGCTGCCCTCCTGACTACCAGGCAGCCTTGGCAATCCTCTGAGAGTCTGCCTTTGTCTTCTGAGACTCAGGCATGTATTAGGTCATGCTTCCCCTGCAAGCTGCTTCTGTGCTGCAGCCAGGTGTCTCCTCTCCCTCTCCGTAGGGAGGGTCCTCCACCTAGATTCCTTGGGCAGGCCTGGGAGCTTCTATATGCCAGATGGCCTGGAGGCTCAAATGGGAGGAAGCCCAGAGGGGACATGTTTACTGTCTCCATATGTCAGAGCAGCCCTCGGTTGTGGGGAGCAGGAGGAAACAGCACTTGGTCTCTGCAGTTCCAGAGGGAACAGGCCATTGGTGAGAGTCATAGGAGAGCAGCTGTGAGTTGTCTGGGATGATGACCATTGTAATGGCAGAGCTGTTCAGGGGAATCGGCTACCCAAGTTGTCCTAAAGGGGTGATGCTGGGGCCCACTGATTAGAGTCAGGTCCACTAGAGGACAATAGAGGCATACATATTTTTTAAACGTTTGGGTGACTAGCATTGTACATATGCCACATCATTTAATCTCTTCATGTGTTCTATGTGGTGCATCTTTCTATCACCTCTCTCAGACAAGGGAACTTAAATCTCAGAGAAGGGAAATGGCCACTTGGGTAACACCACTGGGAAGGGACACAATCAGGATTCTTCCACCCAGCAGCATTGGATGGGGGTGGACAAGGTGACCTCTGTAAGTCACAAGGCTTGACATACTGGCCTGCAAGAGCTTTCTAGAGAGGGTATATTAGGGGTTGAAATGTCCTTGGGGTGTGTGTTTGTGTTTCCATTCAAAGGTATGATGGAGAATTCCCTAAAACCTTCCCCAATGACTTCTCTGAACCACCTTATTGAAATAATCTGGAGATCGGGGCTGGAATTGTCAGAAGCCCCCTCATGCCCCTTCCCCTTCCTCTCCTTTGGGAGGCTGATTCCTATGCCATCTCACATCTGTCCTGCCCTTGTCCCTTTCCTTGCTCTCCCGGTTGCAGATGCAGTACCTGGACTCCATGAACGGTGAGGATCTGCTTCTAACAGGGGAGGTGACCTGGCGCCCTCTCGTGGAGAAGAATCCTCAGAGCATCCTGAAGCCCCATTCCCCCACTTACAACGATGAAGGTCTTTGATGGGCTGGGCCCTCCAGACAGCTGGCCAGCTGGCTTGGAGGAACCGCCAGGAGAGAAGTGCCTCTTTGGCCCAGGACCCTGCAGAAAGTGGCCTGAACTGACCTTTGAACAGCATCTGTTAAATACCTGGCCCCATTTGTGTTGAGTTTCCTCTCAGTGTGCCCAGGAGTCTGGATCTGGTGGAGTACAATGCTGGGAGAACCCCTAGTTCTTCTGGGGTGTCTTCTCCCTCAGGTGAAGCCCCAAGCAAGAGTGCCCCAGCACACACTCCCCCAGTCCTCCAGCAACCACATGTGATTGACAGCTTTTCCCAAAGGCCAAGGAAGGGATGGGGGGTAGGTTAGAAAGGGGACACCCCACCATGGGCCTGCTGTGGGCCTAGGAGCAGTTGGTGATGCTGCTGAGTCAAGATGGGTAACCATACTCTGCCCCTCAGCTTTGAGCCATAGGGTTGAGTTGGTCATTAAAAGAAAGAGACTTATCTCTGCCATAGCTCTTCTTTATTCCTGGATCTTTAGAAACTTATCTGAGGTGGCAGATGCCATAAACTGAGGAGCACCACCCAGCTCAGTTAGAGACAGGGAGAGGGGAAAGGTCAAGAGGGTCTCTGCTGCTGCTCTTGCCTCCAGTTCATGAAGATATGTCACTGTTCTGGCCAAGGCACAGCCTGCCAGGCCCATCCTCTGGGACCCAGGAGGCCTTTGATGGCCAAGGGGCTTATCACATCCTAAGTCATTTGGAAGGAAGCCTCAAGAACAAAGGTCTGTTTGTCACCGCCAGTGAACTGAGTGGGAAACATGCTGTCTTTCCTCCCCTTAGATATTGGGGAGAAGAGAATGCTCTTCCTGGCTTAGTTGGACTGTCCCAGGTCACAGCCTACACCCAGCTTTCTGCTCCCTTCCCAACTTCTGGAGTATGTGCTGCAGAGTCACCTTGGTCTGAGCACCTGAACACCAGTCCCCTCCTCCCTCTGAGTGTGCACAGGTCATCTCTTGGGGGATTTTCTGAAAGTGAAGAAAGGGGGTGGGGAACCATATTGCCCCTCCCTCCCCCATCAAACTTCCTTCATTTAACTTGCTATAAAATGAGTCATATAAAGAAACTCTATATGGGTGAGGTATATCCCACTTCTGTGAAAACATTACAAATCAAACCGCCTTCTCTCAGTTTATTTAAGATGCTTTTGTTGCGAGTGGAGCTCTAGAGTGAAGCCTCCTGTGTGTGTGTGAGATAATAACACCTTGTAACTCATTACAGCTGGGCACTATTTACATAAACCAGAGCTGAGCCAGGCAGGAATTTGCTGATTAATTTATTTTTAATGGAGTGAAGTATACCATGCACCAAAATAAACTTTACTGTGTGTACCTAACTGCTCCTGGAATGGATGGAAAAATTAATGGAACAGATTTTGGCTCCCAACTCTACACATTAATTCATATATAAAAGTTATTTGAGTGTTAACCCATTTGCTGCCCAGGGCAGCTCCCTAGCCACAGATCCCAGCCCACAGCACCAATTCAGCTACTGGGCTTGCTTTAGAATCCTGGGACCTCAGATTTGGAAAGAACTTTAAAGGTCATTTGGTCCAGAACCAGACTCTCCTTCTTAACATCCCAGTTGGCCTATATTTATGCAGGCCCTAGCTGAGTCCCTCCTGCAACTGATGGGCCCTTCCTGTATAGCTGAGTTCTGTCTCCACAAGACTTGGTAATCATCAAATACAGCAACTCATAATATGAAGCTATGTTTGAAAGGGTCATATCAGATAGATCACGTCTACAATACCCCAAAACCCTCACTTCCAGGCCATCGGCATTTTTCACTGATTTTTGCCAATCTGCCTCTCCATCAAGATCAATTCCAGGTTCCTTGGAGGCTACAAGGCAGTTCTTAGTTTGACCCTTGCCTCCATCCTCTGTTCTACCCTTTTACCCTTTTTCTTTCTTTCTTCTTTTTTTTTTTGAGACAGGGTCTCGCTCTGTTATCCAGGCTAGAGTACAGTGGTGCAATCATAGTTTACTGCAGCCTCACACTCTAGGGTTCAAGTGATTCTCTTGCCTCAGCCTCTCGAGTAGCTGGGACTACAGGCATGCACTACTGCGCTTGGCTAATTTTTTTTTTTTATTTATTTTTGTAGAGACAGGGTCTTGCTATGTTACCCAAGCTGGTCTTGAACTCCTAGCCTCAAGCATTCCTCCCACCTCGGCCTCCCAATGTGCTAGGATCACAGGTATGAGCCACTGCACCCAGCCCCATCCTGTTTTTGTGAGTCTCTAACCCATTTCTTCTCTGAACCACTTGGGGTTACTGGAGAGACCACACTATGTGTTTCCTCTACTTGGAACTCTCATCCCTCCCTCTTCTGACTAAAAAAATCCCAGGCCTCCTCAAATCTCACCTCTCCTGTCCACCCCAGGCACAGGCACGCTGTCTGTGGTGCTTCTACAGTGCTCTCTACTCTGTGAGCTGCTTCCACGGAAGTGCATGCTGTGGGGAGGTTGGTCATTTGCTTCCCAGTGCTCAACAGTGACTGGCTCATTATCAGCATCAGCCTAGACTTTGCTAAATGCAAGAGTGAAGGAGTGACTAAGTCGCTAGTCACCATCAGTGCAAGCCTAACCAAAAAGCCCCTTTCTGGACTTTTCTCTCAGTGAGACTTACAGTTCAGCTTATTTTATTTTAACAGCTCAGTATTAATATTAAGTACTTCCTTGGACCTTAGCATAGGAACCACACCCAAAAGTTCATTTCCATAGCTAAATGTTTTTCTAATGTAAATTGTTATTATACAAAACAAGTAAAGGACATGATTTCTTGCTCTCAGGGAGACTGCTCTTTAGGGATAATTTTGTCATTCATTTATACTCCGTATACTTCTGGAAAGGATCACAGAAAATTAAAAGACATGGTTATAATAAAACTGTAAAACTATTAAAGTTTAAAGGATAAAATGCAAATATTGGCAGGGAAGAGAGCTTAACAGGCTGATAAGCTTATTTCATTAAGCTTTTTTGGTAATTTATAAATATCTTAAATGCATTGTCTCACAACAGTCCTGTCAAATAGGTATCGTCCTTATCATTTTTATTATCCTTTTTACACAAATGAGGAGACTAAGGCTCAGAGAGGTTTAGAGAGAGCGTTATCCAGGGTAAGAAGTGGCCAAGAGTGCCCCAGCCCATCTCTGATCCCCCTGGGCCCCTTCTCTGTCCCCAAATCACTGCCTCCCCCAGGTCAGCAGGAAGATCTGCAATTGAGTTTAAAGCCTTGCTCTGAGCTTCCTGGCCAAAGGTGGAAACAGGAAAGCCTTAAATTTATAGAGTTCTTATTGTCACATAAAAGAAAGTATTCTTATTCATCACAAGAAACAAATGTCTTCCCTACTCTTCAGAAAAGAATGCATTATAAAGGGAGAAAATGAGAAACACTGAGCAATGTAGTGAACAGTACCCCTAAGACTTTGGTTTTACCTAAAAATTTAAAAATAATATATTATTGCTATTTCTTACATCTTTAGTCTTTTCTTTAATCTTAAACTGAGATTAAAACCCAGACCACACTTCAGCCAGTATTTTTTTTGAGTTTCTGTTCACTGCCAGATATGCTTGGTATTTTCATTTATCATCTCATTTATCTCAGCCAGTGATCGATCATCCTGTGAGGTATTCTCAAGCTCTACTTATAGCTGAGGGAAGTGCCCAGATTTGCCCTGCATGCACACTCAGGTGGCTTTGCTTCTAAATCTCTAAAGGGAGTTCGAAATGGAGGAGGGGGCAGTTGTGCTATGGTTAACAAGCAAAAAAACCTAAAGCGATATTCCAGCCCCCTGGGCTTGTGTGTGCACATATGCACACTAACTGGAAAAATCACTACAAGGGGGTTAGAAATCAGAAAAGCCTGAAGGCAGTCAGGACATAAAAACGGGCAAGGTTTAGGTAGGTAGAAAAACATGAAGAGAGGAGCTGCCCAGGTGAAGGCACAGAACAGGAAGCTCTTCAGACTCAAGTGGGCCAGTTGAGTCCGTTGCTAAGGGAAGAAACGGTTGCAGAGATCAGGTGGGGCCATGAACGAGGATAGCCTGGACAGTTTGTCATCTGGCAGGAAACGGAGCCACCGTGCATTCTTGGTGAGAACTGTGGTATGATGGCAGCAGGGATACGTGGCGGTATGCAGGATCGACTGGCTCAGTCAGGAAGGGAATCTAGCCATGTAGGCTTGAGGCCCTGGGGAGTGACAGTGGGAATTCCGAGGGAAGTGTAAACCCCAGACATTTCAGAGAAAAACCTCATCAGGACTTGATGCCTAACTGCATGTGGAGCCTGAAGAAAAGGAGCAGTCACTGAGCTGTCCTGGGGCCAGGGCATGGTGATGTCTGGCAGAAGACGGGAACAGGAAAAGAAGAATCCTCTTTGTATTATGTTTTTTTTTTTTTCAAGTGATAATTACAGTACCCATCATGCAGTAGGGAAATAGGGAACCAGGTATGCTGAGAAGAAACCACTTACCGGTGCAAGGTGACCCCATAGCAAAGCTGAAAAGTCTAATGTCTTCTGAGCCTTACTTCATTGCTTTTGGTTTCATCTATGGGGAGCCAGGTGGAAGATGCACTTTAGACCATAGAGATGTCCCAGGGAGGGGAAGGGCATGTGGTAGGACTGGACCTCAGAGGATAATGGGGACTGAGGGGCTAAGGACATTGGCCTTGTTTTAGGTATAGAAATCATGAAACTGGATGAGCTCCCAGAGGTGAGGTAGCCCAGGGACTGGGTTGAGGGGTGCCAGGCTGCATTCACAGGTGGTGGTAGGAAGAGCAAGAACCAGTGCAGAAGGTGGAATCTGGGCTGGAGCCAGGGGAGAGGAGAGCTTCCAGGAGGAGGAGACTCAGTGCGTCATGCTGGGAAGAAATGGAGGAAAAGTGGGCAGAAGCTAGGAGAGCAAGTGAAAACTAGACAGTTGGCAAGAACTTGCGAAAGATGTATGAGGAGCGGGGAAGAGCCTGATTAAATGCAGAGCACTTGGTGGAGTAGGAAACTTCTCATGAATGTTATATATTCTCATTAGATCTTTCTGGAAATGGAAGCCCTGGTTTTGAGAACAAGGGCCTGGCTTTGGAGATGCAGAGGGAACCCTTTCCTGAGACCAGAGATTGGGAGGACAGATGAGAGGGGACAAGGGATTTCTGAGGTGAGGGCTGAGCGGGGTGGGGGGGGGGGGTAGAGCTCCTGCCAGCTGGTCTCAATGCCCTAGAGTTTATCAGCCACTGGGGTGAAGTGGGAGGGAAGTGGAGCTGGCAGGTTTATGGGCAGAGAACAAGACAGTCTCAGAGTATCTGAACTCTTGCCTTGCAAGCAGCCCTCCTGTGCTTGCCCTGGTTTCACCCACTTCCCACCTTCTCCCCACAGTGTCCACCATGACTTGTCTACCTTACCCACTGGGTTTGGCCTTGGGGTAGGCCAGACCTCAGACCCTTGGCCCTGACTCTCCCCACTCATTCCTGTGTGCTGACCACCCGTCAAAGATTTTCTGTGGCTTCCAAGGGACTAGGACCCAGACCCTGACCAGGTCAAGGGTTCCCCTCCTTTCTATCAAGGGGAGAATAAAGAGAAGAAATCCTAGAGATCCTGGCTGGGGGAATCTCCAGGAAGGGAGCCTCTAAGAACTCCTTCAAGCCTTGTTGTATGATGTCAACAAGTAGTAGACTACACTGTTAGTGCTAGACGGCCCTTGGAGACCTTCAGCCCAGCCATCTCGTTTGACAGGTGGGAAGCCAAGGCCCTGAGAGGCCTCACTCCAGGTTTCACAGTCGGGAACCAGAACTCATAGGCCTGTGCTGGCCTGTTCTTCCTCTTTTTCTCTCTCTGTGTGGCCAGAAGGTGATCTTTCACCTCCCAGGTCACTGGGAGAGAGCCTAGTTGAGGGGGTGGGGGGTGGGGGGTGGGCACATGGTTCTTCTGAGGTTCCAGAATGGGTCATAAGATCTGAACCTTAAGCACTTAGTTTACACTTCAGTTCAATCCATGGTTTATAATTATTTATGAGTCTATCTTCCTTACTAAACTGTGAGTTCCTCCAGGGCACAGACAACTCTTAACTCATCTTTGGGACCCCAGTGCTGGCCTAAAGTAGGCAATAAATCCATGTTGGGTGGATTGGATGGACAGAGGGAAGGGGTGGGATGGGTCGGGAGAGGTGGCTGCATCAATAGCGGAGGCTTACGGGGCTAGTATGTAATACCTCTTTCTTCCCCTCCCAAGTTCAGAATGAATTGAGAAATAAGACATAAGAGACAGACAGATGGACATCAAAACGTTGGCTTTACCAATATTACTGCTAAAGCTTTCACTCACTGGCCAAATGGAGTTGCTAATATCCTCTCTTCCTCTGAAAAGGCAGATCTCTCGCTTGCAGGGGCAGGACCTCCTTCCTCTGTAAGTTTACCGTATAGGTAGATGAATGGAGAAGGTGCTACGTTTGCCTACAGCAGAACCAAAAAAAAGAAATCCAGAAGACTTGAGCCCAGCTCCTTCCCTAAGTCACCAATCAGAAGTGAGTGAGGACGCAGAAGTGTTCCTCTTATACCTTCCCTCCCATTATGAAATCATGAGGAGGGAGGACATGTCTCCCACTGGGACGGGATGTTGTGGATGGGTGGCTGAAGGGGTGAAGGGAGAATGTGGGGAAGGGTGAGACCCCATCGTCACAGTGTATACAGTCTAGACCCAGACCTGGTGCCTTTCCTAAACAGAATGCCAAAATTCTCATTCCCTGTGGCCCAGTGGGCCTAGAGGCATGTGAGTGGTCATCTGTGTGATTGTGTGTGCAGAGTGGAGAGGGGACCATGCCTCCTGTGAGCAGGGGTGGGACGAGAGGCCAAATCTCAGAGGCAGTATTGGGACCAGCCACATTCCACTGCCGTGGCCCTGGGCCATGTAGGCCTAAGGGCCAGACTTTGGTCTAGAAGGGGCTGGAGACTGATGAGGAGGAGGGTCCTCTGGTTGCTGCCTCACTGGTTTTCAGGCCCTCCCTGAGCCCCTGCTGTTTCACAAGTGGAAAAGCTCTGGACTTCAGCATGTGCTGAGCTGCTACAGCTACTCTCAGTCAGGCACCTGACATAGATTAGGACATTTATTCCTCACAACAACCTAGTAAAGGAGGTGGCGTTGGTCCTGTTTTACAGATTAAGCCACTGTGACTCAGGGAAGTTGTGATTGTGCAGCTCACCTATTAAGTGGCAGAGCCACTGTTCCAACCAGGGGGTCTGACTCATTCCAATGGCACAACCTCAGCCCTTGCATAGGACCAGCCCTGTGTCCCCAGCCCTGGGGTATTAGGATGAGATAAGAGCTCAGAATAGTGACCTCCTGAAGACCTGTGTCTTTTGGGAGGCTGGTGCCTTGGGCCACTCTCCCCATCAAGGCTGCTTCCAAGTTATCCAAAAATACCACTCTGGAATCTTCCCACCATCTGTGCCATCATCTCTATGGTAAGAGTCCTGCATCTTAGCAAGGCCTCAAGG
Source organism: Lepilemur ruficaudatus (assembly GCA_963574885.1). Taxonomy (NCBI): domain Eukaryota; kingdom Metazoa; phylum Chordata; class Mammalia; order Primates; family Lepilemuridae; genus Lepilemur; species Lepilemur ruficaudatus. The sequence continues at coordinate 60,590 of CAUYRT010016084.1, read as the reverse complement.
CTCTCCATAGTATGGCTCCAGATGGCCTTCCCATTAGCATCTTTCCCTGCACCACAACCCCACCCTCCTTCCTTGGGCATGTCCTTGTCCTCTTCCTCCAGCCAGGAATGCCCTGCTTGCCAGTCTGCACTTCTGGAAATCTTCCTCATCCTTTACCACTCGTCCCCTTGTATCTCTGCCTCTTAGGTGGCTTTGCCTTGATGCAAAGGACTTGGGCACTCTCTGGCTCCCCTACCAGCCCTGGCTGTACCTCTGCTGGAATCCTGTCTCCCCTGACCCAGAGGTGCCAGAGTAAAACCCAGCCTCTGCTCCCACCACCCCCACATGACAGTCACCTGCCCAGGCGCCACTTGGCTTGTGAAAGACAACAGACAAGACTAAATGGCCCCTAGGATGGCTGAGTGAAGTCAGGCAGGCATCTGACACACCTCCTGGACAGGAAAACAGTTTCCTTCCTCTTAATAATAGTCATTAAGGGGCCTGTGCCCAACACACTGCAGCCAGGCACTGGGCTTGGTCCTGTCTGGAGGGCTCCCATCACCCTGGGCCATCACTCCTACCCTAGCCCCAAGGCTACTCTACCCACAGGGAGGGCTACATGGGAGTATACAAAAATACAGAGCCAAATTTGTACGCTCTTGTACGAAATTTGTGCATGTTCAAGTAGCATTATGCACAATAGCCAAAAAGTGGAAGCACCCCAAGTATCCATCAGTGGATGAATGGATAAGCAAAATGTGCTATTAATATATACATACAGTGGGATATTATTCAGTCTATAAAGGAAGGAAATTCTGACACATGCTACAACATGCATGAACCTTGAAAACATTCTGCTAAGTGAAATAAGCTTGTCACAAAAAGAGCTGTACGGTTCCACTTAGATGAGGTATCTGGAGTAGTCAAATTCCTAAGGACAGAAAGTAGAATGGAGGCTGCCAGGGGCAGAGGGAGGGAAAAATGGGGAATTAGTGTTTAGTGGGTACAGAGTTTTAGTTTTGCAAGATAAAAAGAGTTTGGATAGTGGTGAGGGTTGCACAATAATATGAATGCACTGATGCCACTGAAGTGCACAGTTAAAAATGGTTAAAATGGCACATTTTATGTGTATTTTACCATAATTAAAAGATACAGAGAGACAAATATACGTACCATGAAGTAGACTTACACAATGAAAGATAAATACAGTTAACTCAGTCGCACACCAACATGCCTCCCTCCTCTTCCCTCCCCTTCAGACCCAGATAAGGCTCTGATTCTCCGCTTCAAACAAATCTGGAGATAAAGCCCTAATGAGAGCTCCTTGCCCTCCCACAGGCTGGCTTTGTTTACTCTACCTCCTGCCCCTCCTGCAGCCTCCTCACCCCCAGGGAAGGGCCTCCTTAGAATGACTGGTGCTCCGATTTCTGCCCCTGCACCCAGGAGAAGGTAGGATGGCCCAGCATTTCAGCTTCTGGCCTGTGGCTCACCCATGTGCCCCCCTGGACCCTTCACTTCTAGGCTCCTCAAAGACAGCCCCAGCTCAACTCAGGGAACTTCTAAATCCCCCTATCCCCCACTGCATGTGCAAAGTTCTGTGGACACAGAAGAACCTGTATCCCAGACATGATCACAGACCAGATAAACCAAGTGCAGTCAGTACTAAACAGGGTTGCGAGACACGGCTTTAGGTCTCCTGCACTCCCTGCTGTCCTCATTAGACCTCATCCCTCTGAGGAAAAGTGGTGTCCACTTCTGCCAGGCCTGACCCCCTTCTCTAGGGCAAATCCTCTCGCCTATCCTTCCGAGGACAGACCGTATATGCTCTAGGACTTTGTCCTTTGTTGGGGCAGAGATCAGAAACCTGCTGGCCCTGTCTGCCCCCTGACATTACAGTGTGTCTGGCCATCCTCTGAAATAACCTTTCAACCTTTTACTACTCAGCCCTAGAGGAGGGGAGGAAGGCTGGGGTCTGGCCCCCACCAAGTCAAGAGCATCTTGAGTTGAGGGTGTTCCATCTGGAACAGCATGTCTCAGGGGTGGGCCTCAGCCCACTGCCCCAGGTGCACCAGACCCTTGTTAAAAAGGTAAGTTCTCAACACCTACTCAAACCAGACTAGATCAGGGTGGGTTGGGTGGAGCCCAGGGGAATCTGCATTTTGACACTTCCCAGCCATTCTTGGGGTGTAATGTGACAGCCATTGCTCTAGATCCTTGGAGGATGGCCCCTGAGCAGGGGTGGGGGTGGGGCAGAGGGCTGTGAGCACCAGTTACGATTGTGAAGAGTGACAGGGTGATCGTGGGAGCAAAAAGAGGCCTGGATGAGGGACAGACAGGTATTTTGTTTTTTCTCCCGTCCTCCCCTTTCCAGAGACAGGTATTGATGTCCTTGGTGGTTCAGCATGACACTCATTCAGCTCTTATTTATGGCCTGTGTGCATGTGGGCCAACAGGTGTGCTATCCATCATGGTATGTTTGGGGTTATAGCCAGACTCTAAATGAGTGTTTGGGACAATTTATGTGCATATGTTTGATCAAAACATGTGATCTGCCTGTGTTGGCCTGTAGTCTATGTTGGTCAATTGTCAGTATATCAGTCAGCATACCTGCCTGTGTGTTCATGTCTTTTCCTGGGTGTCTTGAGTCATTCATCCACTATGGAGTGTGTGTGCATGTGTGTGTGTTCCTGAGCAGGCACAGGCCCCTCTGGACTGTAACTTAACCTCCATGGGTCCCTGGAAGGTCAGGGTTTGGAAACTTGCTAGGAGCTTGGTAGCCATATGGCAGTGTTGTTGGGGAGGAGAGGGGAAGGGAGGCAGATAGGAGTGTGCACTAAGGGCCTGGCACTGCTGCTTCTCTGGGCAGGCGAGTCCCAACACAGGCAGACAGGTGGGGCTGATCTGACAGGTTCCAGAGGCCAGGGGCAATGGGGTGGAGCATGCTTCTGACTTAGGGTGGCAACAGTTTGAGGGCCCTGCCACACACGGAGTGCACAGGCAGGAGGCGGTTCTGCGGATATCTTCTTCCTGCTGCAGCCAACCCAGCGTGCAGGCATGGGGCCTGCCGGTGGGTGAGGCAGCCAGGTGGGCAGGCATGTTCGGAGGCCTAGGACCTGGGGGCCTGGGAGCCCAGGGCATGGCGGGACCCCTGCGGGGCCGGGTGGAGGAGCTGAAGCGGCCATGGTGGCGGGAGAGCTCGCCACTGGTGCTGCGGCACAGCGAGGCGGCCCGGCTGGCAACTGATGCCCTCCTGCAGCGAGGTGAGGCTGCCTACCTGCGGGTCATCTCTGAGGAGCGGGAGCTGCCCTTCCTGAGTGCCCTGGACATTGACTACATGACCAGCCATGTGCGTGGGAGCCCTGATCTAAGCGAGGCCCGGGGGCCAGAGGCCCCGGGGCCTGACTGCCTCAGCCTGCTCTCCGAAGTCACCTCAGGCACTTACTTCCCCATGGTCTCTGACGTAGACCCCCCAGACCTGGACCTGGGCTGGCCTGAGGTTCCACAGGCCACGGGTTTCAGCCCCACCCAGGCCGTGGTTCACTTCCAGAGGGACAAGGCCAAGAACATCAAGGACCTGCTACGTTTCCTCTTCAGCCAGGCCCGCACGGTAAGGGCCTTATCTCTTCATTCATTTCACAGATGAGGAAACTGAGGCCTAGGGAGGGAAAAGGGACTAGCCCCAGGCCACACAGCAACTTAGGGACGGAATTGGGACTCGAACCTCTGGCACTACTAGATCACAAGCTCCTAGAGGGTGGGCACCAGTCTCATTTACCTTGGCAACCCGTTGCTCTCAAGAACATGATGGATGAGCATAGAACAGGGCACAGGCCTCAGGTATTCCATAAAACCCCTGAAAATGCACACGAAGTTGTGCTTGTTGGAGGAAGGGCTCCTCACTACATCTTTCTTGGGAGATGGTCCATGGCCTTCATCAGATTCTCCAAGTTTTATGATCCCAAAACTAAGAACTCCAACCGTGGAAAACATCTGAGCCACCCCCTTGACTTACAGAGGAAGGAACTGAGGCCAGAGAGGGGCTGGGACTTACTGAGGGAGGTCCACTCAGTTGGTGGAACAGGGCTCCGGGAGAGAAGGGGTCTCTGACTCAGGTCCAGGACTGCAATCAGGGCCCCACTTGCTAGCTGATGTCCCCAGCGGCTCCTCACCCTCCTGCACTGCCTCTGCAGCTGGGCCTGAGGCAGGGGAGGGGCGCTGGTGCAGGCCTCCTCAACATGGCCTTGGAGCTGGGCTCTTAGCTCAGAACCAAGGAGGAAAGAGCAGTGGAGGCTGCTGGGCTCAGGCAAGGGGAGAGGTGCAAGAGAAAGAGAACTGGAAAGGCAGCACCTGCAATGGCTCCAGCCCTACATAAACGTGGCTTCACTCTTAGAGCTCCGGCCTCTGACTCAGGAGACAGGGGAATGGACAAGATGACCCCTGGCAGGATTTGAGGTTGGGTTAGGTTCCTGCTGCAGAGATCAAGAGCCAGGATGCTGGGATTCCACCGGTACCTCCAGAGCCTCCCTGGCAAGCCTGCCTGTGCCCCAGGCAGGGGAGGGCCAGGCCTGATTGGCATCGGGAACGGGGTTATTAGTGAGGCTCTTGCTGTCACCGTCACCCTTGCCTCTTTGATCTTTCCTGCCTGTCCTTGTGTCCCCAACCCCTGGCCAGCCTGTGCTGTGAACTAGGGCATCCTGCCTCCCCCCGCCGCACCCATTTATACCCCTGCACCCCAGGCTAGGAGCCAGGCTCCTGCCCTGGGCTGTCACGGACTCTGAACAACTTTGAGAAATGCTCCCTTTCCCTGCAGCCTGATGTCCTCATTTGTTAAGAAGGCAGCGGGAAAGGAACATTTATTGAGCTTGTGTGTTGAGCGTTTTCACATTTAATTCCCCATAACTCAGAGACATAGCTGTCATTATCTCCACTTAACAGATGAGGAAGTTGAGGCTTCCAGAGGTGAAGTGACTCTCCCAAGTAGCAGAGTCCAGGTTTGCACTCAGTTCTGTCTGCCTCCAGGGCTGGATGCTGTGCTCTGGCCCTGCCTGGGAGAGGAAATCCTCACAGCAGATACAGGCAATGGGAAATGTCAACTGGGGGCATGAAGGTGCCAGGGGGGTTTCATGGGCCTCTCTGAGGCAGCCCCTTATATGGGATGGGGGCACAAGTCCCAGCCCAGCCCTCAACTGAGCAGGAAACTTGGTTCCACTTGGCATGGATGTAAGTAAGTAAGAGAGTCTGTGAGTGTGAGGTTTCACACCAGACCTCTGTAGCTTTACAGGTAAACTGAGGCAGGGCTGGGAAAGGGCATTGAAGACTCCAGTAACTGGCTTATAGCTCTGATTCCTAAGAGGAGAGCCTCAGACAGACAGTCCTTGGGTCAGAGCAAGGGCTAGAGTTAACAGGGAGAGCACAGGAACTTGCCTGGGATTTGGGGGCTGGGTTCTGTTTCTGACTCCTGTCCCCACCCTGGGCCTCAATGTAGAGTGAGGCTTTGGACTAGCGCAGCTGATCCACAGACATCTTTAGGGATCTGGTGACAGATAAACACCCATATCACAGAAAAATGCACACAAAAACTTTCAAACAACTAGGGGTTCAAGACCGTCAAATCTCCCTATGCGCAAGTTAAAAGCCCCTGGGCTGGGTCATTGCTAAAAGTCCTTCCATTTCAATTGTTCTTGAAGGCTCTGGCCTCCTGATTTTCAGTCCAGTGCTCTTTTCCTGGGACCCTGACCCCTGCCCCGGGCTGGGCTGGTTGTGGGCAGTGCCCTGGGCAGGGCTGAGTTTTCACACCCCTAACCCAGGTGGTGGCTGTAGTAATGGATGTATTCACCGACATGGAGCTTCTGTGTGACCTTATGGAGGCCTCAAGCCGGCGTGGTGTCCCTGTCTACCTGCTCCTGGCCCAGGAGCACCTGAAGCACTTTCTGGAGATGTGCTACAAGATGGACCTCAATGGGGGGCACTTGCTGGTCAGTGAGGACCAGGGACAGTAACCAGGGTTTGGGGTGGGCAGGGGAGCCCACTGGATGGTCAGTGGGCATTGGGGGTAAGTGAGAGTGGGGGACTGGGCTCCCTTAGCTATCTATGCCCATGGGGCATAGACATGGCTAGAGCCCCACTCTCTTAAGGTCACTCTAACCTCCCTCCACCCTTGGCCCAGAACATGCGTGTACGGAGCACATGTGGAGACACATACTGCAGCAAGGCAGGCCGCCGCTTCACCGGGCAGGCCCTGGAGAAGTTCATCCTCATTGACTGTGAGCAGGTGGTGGCAGGCAGCTACAGGTGAGCAGCATAAGGAGGGGAGAGGGGCCTGGGGCTGTGCCACTGGCTGACGAGGGCACCTGAGATCCAGCAGCTTTGAGTTTCCCTCCATTCATCCATCCCTTCAGATTCAGACCGAGCACATGCCATGTGCCAGGCATCATCAGGGTTCAGGATAGCATGGGGGGCAAGTCAGCCCTGGAGGAGCTAGTGGAAGGATTACTTTAATGCCCTTGGCATTGAAAATAACTACTGTGTGTTGGAAGTGGAGGGACTTCAGGGAACCTCCCCCTGGCCCATTGTACAGAAGGGGAAGTTGGGACCCTGAGAGGCCAGCCATGTGCCCAAGTCTGCTAAGCAGGGCTAGGGTGAGCAGAGACTCTGGAGTTGGAGCTCTGCCCCTGTCACCGTGAGCCCTCATGGTGGTGGAGTTTGGGTCAGTTTCTGATGGTGGTGGAGTTTGGGTCAGTTTCTGGGTATACTCCCCTGGTTGTGATCCTTGCTGAGCCCCAGGGTCCTGCACTTAGTTTCCTGACCCCACCTTCTGCCCCCAGCTTCACCTGGCTTTGCAGCCAGGCCCACACCAGCATGGTGCTGCAGCTGAGGGGCCGCATTGTGGAAGACTTCGACCGGGAGTTCCGCTGTTTGTATGCCGAGTCACGGCCTGTGGAGGGCTTCTGTGGCGGTGAGGATCCACTGTCTCCCCGGGCACTGCGTCCTCCCCCAGAGGCCCTGGCCTTCAGGCCTGGCATCCCAAGCCCCATCTCCTCACCCTCCAGCCTCAGCCTCAGCAGCATCAAACAGTCACCTCTCATGGGCCACTCCTCCTACCTCGCTTTACCAGGAGGCGGTGGCTGCAGTGACATGGGTATTGGGTCCTCGTCCCCCAGCCCTGCCCACCGAGAGCCCAGTGGCCAGCCCTCCCTGCACCGCCAGCTGTCAGACCCTAACCGTGGCTCCTCTCCTGGGCTCTACAGGGCCAACCTGGGCAAGCTGGGGGCATACCCATGGTCCCAGTCCTCCCCTGCCCTCAACCACAATAGCACCAGCCCCTTGACCCTGGCAGTGGGGTCACCTCTGCTTCCCCACTCCCGCACCCTCCTCCACTTCCCCCGGGGTGTCTCACCTCTGTCCCAGCTTCCAGAGAATGGGGTCTCAGGAAACCAGGAGCCTAGCCCTCCACGAGGTCGCCGGGTACCTAGGAAAGCCCTGGAGCCAGTGGAGGAGAAGAAGGTATCTCTGAGTCAGAGCCATGGCCAGCTGGATCTCCTTGTCCCCTTCCCCAGAGCCCGAGAAGCAGCAGACCCTGACTCTGGAGTTTCACCAAACTCAGGGTCCCTTTGGCCTGGCGAACAGGCCCCAGAGGACAGGAGGTTGTCCCCAGGCCAGGGTGACAGCCAGCTGGATCTCCTGCCCCAGGCCCAGGGTGCTGGGGGTTCCCCTGAGTCAGGTTCCCTCAGGCCTGGTGATCAAGTCCCAGAGGACAGAAGGCTGTCCCTAAACCATAGCCATGGCCAATTGGACCTCCTGGTACAGCACCCCAAGGCCTGGGGCTCCAGAGCGCCCCCTGAAGCCAACTCTTCATCCAGGCCTGTCAAGCAGGGTCCAGATGAGCGACAGCAGACCCTGGGCCACAGCCAGCTGGATCTCATCACAAAGTTCGGCCCATTCCGGGGTGAGGGGCCTGGGCCCGGTGGTCTCCCAGGACCAAGCCCTGCTCGCATGGCTGGAGTGGGCTCTGGGGAGAAGCGGCTGACTCTGGGCCACAGCAAGCTGGACCTCATCACCAAGTATCATCAGTTGCAAGGTGCCAGGCAGGGGCCTGAGCCTGGCCTCCCTGGGGGTCCCACAGATGGCCATCGCAATGGTAATAGCAATGACCTGTTTAGAGATGACAAACGGCTGACCCTGGGCCACAGCAAACTGGACCTCATTACTAAATACAACAAGTCCAAGTTCAAGCTGCTCCGAAGTCGCTTTGAGTCCTAGCTCTGCTTCCAGCAAGGACAGGTCCCTCCTTCATCCACTGAGACTCTGAACTTGCTCATGTCCCAAACTCTAGGGAAGAGAGGTATCTAGAAGCCCAGGTCAGACACATTGTCTGGGCTGAAGATTCTTGCTTACACACATACACAGAATCACAGGAAAATGAAACCCACAGTTATTGGATGTCTATTGCATGCCACTATGCTGGGCACTTCACTACTCATTCTTCATTCTCACAACATCCTACAAGATGGACCTCTTGTAGGTATATGATTATAGGATAATAGATGTTATCCCCCTTTTTTATAAATGCAGAAGCTGAGGCCCAGAGAGTTCGAATGACTTACTTGGACTCGAGTCCAAGTAAATGGCAGAGTAGGGACCTAAACCTGTGTTTTTCTGGCTCTGAAGATTGTCTTTTTTGCACAGACATGATACAATATCCACAATTCACATGTCCCCTTGTGCAGAAAATATGTACATTACAGAAATTCCCCAAATGCCCATTCCATATATTATACACAGCACATTGACAGGGTACATATCCACAAACTGCACACCCACAGCCACACACAGTACACATAGGTCCATGTTAGAAGCCAAAACACTCAGAATTTTAGTTGCGGGTACTCAATAAATGTCATTTGGCTAAATGAATGGCTACACAAAATACCTGCATTCAGGCCGGGCGTGGTGGCTCACGCCTGTAATCCTAGCACTCTGGGAGGCCGAGGCGGGAGGATCGCTCAAGGTCAGGAGTTCGAAACCAGCCTGAGCAAGAGTGAGACCCCCGTCTCTACTAAAAATAGAAAGAAATTAATTGGCCAACTAAAAATGTATAGAAAAAAAATTAGCTGGGCATGGTGGCACATGCCTGTAGTCCCAGCTACTCGGGAGGCTGAGGCAGAAGGATCGCTTGAGCCCAGGAGTTTGAGGTTGCTGTGAGCTAGGCTGATGCCATGGCATTCTATCCCGGGCAGCAGAGAGAGACTCTGTCTCAAAAAAAAAAAAAAAATACCTGCATTCAGTGTACACTGTAGACCCCCTCAGGATCCACAAACTATAAATATGCCCATAACCCCACACATATACACATGCACATACACCCCCCCAACCCGTATCTTCTTGAACCTAAGCTGTTTCCAGCCCTGCATAGGGCATACCATAGGGCTGACAAATGAATCAGACTCAGATCCAGGGGACAAGGATGAAATGCATAAGCCATTTGGAGAACAAGTCATAGCTGTATCAAGTTAAAGGCTAACTGGTGACAGACAGTGGTAGAAAACAAAGGGCAGAAAGTCATGGAGATGGTGGAGTGGTCAGGATAGTTTCATAGAGGAGGCAGCCTTTGAGCCAGGCCTTGAAGCATGAGGAGGTTTTGGACAGACAGAGGTGAGAGTTAGAGGAATTTTTGGTACAGGAACCAGGTGAAGAGATGTCCAAGAGAGGACTGAGTGAGTGAGTCTGAGGTGAACTGGGGAGGACAAGTGGAACATGTGGATACCCAGACACAAACATACTCAGACACAAACACACATATACACACCCTCATTATCATCCTCCTCTTGCTGAGTGTCTCTTGAAGTATGGGCTGTAACAGGTTGTGAGCCCTTTTCCTGAGCTTACCGCCTGCCTGGAACAGTACGCATGATACAAATCAATAAAGGCAGACATGACTGTGACCCAACAGCAGCCTGGTGTATCCTGAGCTATGCGGAGTTAATGAAATGGGCACAGGGGTTGGGGGGAGTACCATTCAGGCCAATTATGGAGGGCACCCTGGAGGAGAGTGAATGGCCAAAGAAGTGCTTTTGGGGAAGGGGGGACCTGGGACTCCAAGCCCTCTCTGCTCTCACTGTGACATTCTGAGAGGCCCTGGGGCTTTTGTAAATTCTACAAAATGTGGACCAAGTTCATCCTGTCCAAGAGAGCCAGGCCCTTGTCTGTCATCATTATCCCAGGGGCAGAAGATGGCTGCTGAGTGAGTGATAAAGGCCATGCAAGAGACATGGTGGAAGCCAGTCAGCACTCTCATCCTTGCCCACCCTGAACCCCTTTCCCTCTGACCTCTCCTTAAGACCCTGCTTCATCCATCCTCCCCTCTCTCCAATACCTTCTTCAGCCTCTACTTCTCTGGCGGCGCCTCCTTGCCCAGCTTCTTTCCTGGTTTCACTTCCCCCTCCTGGACACTCTCTCCCTGGGTGATCTCATCCACTCCAGGCTTCAGCCCCTAATCTCATTCCTCATTTCCAGAAGAATGAGACTGGGCTCCAGATCTGAACTTCTGTCCCGCACAGCGGAGCTGGACTCATCACTTCCCCAAACCGGCCCCTCCTCCTGTGGCTTCATTTCAGTAAATACCTCTATCATCAACCCATCTTCTGCGAGACACCCCTGGCTCCGCGTCTCCTTCGTGCTTCACATCAACCCAGCCGCAGGTCTAGGTCGACTGTAGCTCCTTAAAAGCTCCTGAATGAAGAATGAATGAATGCACGCACGTAAGCTGGGGGCGGGGCCGCGTCCGGACCATAGCAACCATAGAGTCCTCCTAGAGGCTGGAGGTAGAGGGGCCGCATGCGGCGCTAGGAGCGCACGCCCTCCCGGAAGTCTCCTGGGCGGAGGCGGAAACGGAAACATTTTCAGGGAGGTGAGCGGTCTGTTGTCGCGTGTGGAGCTTGCGGTTACTCGGTGAGCTGGTGTGAGGGAAAACCAGAAGGGTCAGCTTCGCGCCTCGGGTCTGGAGGAGTGGAGGCTGGAGGATTCAGGGCCAGAGAGCCAGAGAGGTCCAGTGGGCGGGACCCAAGGTCTGAGAGGCCGAGAAGGGGGGGGTCGCCGCGGGGCCAAACCGGGGAGAGGTCGGGTTAGCCGGGAGGGGATCCATTGGCCCTGAACTCTCATTCCCTGCCCGGCGGCCCCCAGCCTCATGGCGGTCCGAGCGTCGTTCGAGAACAACTGTGAGATCGGCTGCTTTGCCAAACTCACCAACACCTACTGCCTGGTGGCCATCGGAGGATCAGAGAACTTCTACAGGTGTGGCGGGAGCCCGGGGGCTTGCGGTGGCGGGAACTTTGATAGAGTGAGGGCACCAGCCCCTCAGCCCCGTGACCACCGAGTCCATATCCCTACAGTGTGTTCGAGGGCGAGCTCGCAGATACCATTCCCGTAGTGCACGCATCCATCGCCGGCTGCCGCATCATCGGGCGCATGTGTGTAGGTAAGACAGGTCGAGGGCGCCGAGGGAGGGAGTGGAGCCTCCAAGTACATTACTCATACCCTTGGAGGGGACCCGTAGTGACCTAAGAATTTCCAGGCTTTCATCCATTATCTCTGGGGACTATAGAATCTCTGTGTCGGGTAGGACCCAGTCTGAGTGTCAGCAGATGTGGGCGGGGGGGGGCAAACTCTGGCAAAGGCTTTTAAATAATAGTAATAACATAATTGCTTTCACTCTTACTCTCATTCCTTCTTCACCTTGGGAGGTAGGGACTGTTGGCTTAATTTGACTGTTGAGGTAGCTGAGATTCAACCTAAATGACTCACCAAGTTCCACACCTAGTTTAGAGGAGGATTTGTCTCTCATCTCCCCATGCCACTGACTGTGGGCAAGTTGCTTCCTCCTGAGCATCCGTTTCTGCCTCTATAAAAAGGATTAGCTAACATTCTGGGTCCTCCTGCTTACTTATATTTAAATCCTAAAGTCCCCTTAACCATATCTCTATCCTACCTCCCTGCCTCTCAGCACTGTTGACTCTGACCATTGGTCTTTCTTTAAGCTGGATCTGTCTCCTTGTTTGATCTGCCGCTCCTGTTACTTAGTTCTGTTCATTGAGGTCATACAGAAGTCTGATTATTTTTTACTTTACTTTTTCTTTTTTGGTTAAAACACTCTGGTCTCTAGCCATGCCCTTAGGACTTGAAACAAGCTCTGACAGAACAAGGGAGAATTTAGCCGGGCCCTTGATGTATTTTATGATGGTAGTAACTCAAGTTCAGAAATTGAGTTGTGGCCTTGCAAGGATAGGCAGAGGTTTAGCTGTAGTTGTCACATGTATCTGTAGTTTGTTCATTCTTGTTGCTGTATATGTTTTGTGTAAGTATACCACAATATATTCTTTCATTCTATTGACAGTATGCATTTGGGTAGTTTTCACTTTGGTCTGTTAGGAATAGTGCAGCTGTTTTTTTAGTGAACATATATAACTTGGGAGTGGAATGGTAGAGCCACAGGTTATGTAACTATTCAGTGTAGTAGATGATGCCAGGTAATTATCTGAAGTGGTTGACCAATTCATACTCCTATCAGAGTGTACGAGAGTTTCAGTTGCTCCATATATCTTTACCAACACTGGACATTGATGGTCTTTTAAAAAGTTTAGCTAGTTTTGTAAATGTGTCATGTTGGCTGAACTGTTTAATTGCATAATGTGCAACTAATCCCAGGAGCCCTTCCTGTTAGTTCTACTCCCCCCCAGTTCATGATGGTAAAGTGGACAAGGTTTTTTGGGACAGACTCCTGGGCCATCTCTGGCCTACCCAGTGGGACCCCTGTCCCTGTGGGTGTTTCTACTTTTTTTTTTTTTTTAATTTTTTATAATTTCTTAGCTCAGGATCAGTTGATAACTCCCTGGGTGTTGAATGGATCATTGGGCTGGAGGATTGGGGTCTGGGCCTAAAATTTTCCTGAGAAAGCTGATTGGGCTGGGCTGGGTTGTATCTTCAGTCCTAGGGCTCCGCAGACATCTTGCATATTCATGATCCATCTTTGCCCCATCTTCCAATCTGGGTCTCTCCAGGGAACAGGCATGGACTCCTGGTGCCCAACAACACCACTGATCAGGAGCTGCAGCATATTCGCAACTGCCTCCCAGACTCAGTGCAGATCCGGCGGGTAGAGGAGCGGCTCTCAGCCCTGGGCAACGTCACGACCTGCAATGACTATGTGGCCTTGGTCCACCCAGACCTGGACAGGGTGAGGCAGCCCAACTTCACCCAAGAGTCATAGGACCATCCTACTCAGTGGTTAGCCACTGTTCTTTCCTAACAGGCAGGAATTGGGGGTATCTCTTATGGTTTCTTTTTATATATGGCCTCTGGAATTTCAGGCACTCATTAGAATAATAATAGAGGCCTTCCATGGTGTAATCTGTGTCAGAAAGAAGCTGGGGGGTTGGGTATTAATCCTCAGGATCTGGAAGTTTGACCCACCTAGTCCTGTAGCCTGGGCCAGGAGTCCTGCAGCCTGGGCCAGGATAAGTGATTGACAGTTGAACTTTTTACTGTGGGTTAGAGGGGAAAGGGTGACATGGAGACCAGCCTCCAGCAGTTCAGAGCACGCGCAGATAGTAGGGGCTCCAGAGCTGGCCTAAACTCCGCTCTAAGCTGTACTCCTTCCTTTCTCTGGGGGAGGCTTTCATATGAGGTATGTAGCAGAGAAAGGAAGGGCTCAGGGAGCCAAGCCAGGGTGATTCTGGGCATGGAGAGCTCTAGTTCTTTGGCCTGTAAGTTCTGGGACCTGAATACCGTACCTTTGGCTGACAGGAGACAGAAGAAATCCTGGCTGATGTGCTCAAAGTGGAAGTCTTCAGACAGACAGTGGCTGACCAAGTACTAGTAGGAAGCTACTGTGTCTTCAGTAACCAAGGAGGGCTGGTGCACCCCAAGACTTCAATTGAAGACCAGGATGAGCTTTCTTCTCTTCTTCAGGTCCCCCTTGTGGTAAGCATTCCTGTCCTCCAATGCCTGTCGCCTGCTGAGGCAGATCCCTTTGCCTAGTGTTCGGGAATCTGGGTCATTACCTGCCACAGTTTGGGATTGGGGCTGCAGGTCAGGGAGCAGGGTTTGGGGAGAATCCTCATCAGGGAGGGGAGAGACTCTGATGCCATGACCCACAATGAGCCCATCCCTTGGCAGGCAGGCACCGTGAACCGAGGCAGTGAGGTGATTGCTGCTGGGATGGTAGTGAACGACTGGTGTGCCTTCTGTGGCCTGGACACAACCAGCACAGAACTGTCGGTGGTGGAGAGCGTCTTCAAGCTAAATGAAGCCCAGCCTAGCACCATAGCCACCAGCATGCGGGATTCCCTCATTGACAGGTATGTAGTGGGTAGTCTCTCCTCTCTTCTGCCCAGGGCAACGGGCTCACTTGACTTTTGAGGATGGGGGGGAAAGACGCCATGTAGAATGGGAGCTATATTGTGTTTATACTGTGGTAGGTTCTCTTATGAGTATCTGCACACTGCTGAGCAGTCACAGGATATAGTCAGTAAATATTTCATGAGCATCTGCTAATCCCCATCTTTGAAGACTCACCTCAGTGTCCCCTATCTAGGCAAGCCTTCCCTATGGTTTTTCTTATTTGATCACTGACCACATTATTTTGCAGTTTTTGTTTGTCTGTATGTCAGTATCCTCGGCCAGCAGCCTAGGGCCTGAGAGAGAAGAGAGCTGTTTGCTGAGGGAAGGTGGGAAGGGTACTCTTAAACACTGAAGAGACACTAGATTGCTACAGGAGTGTTTCAACTGGTTGGGGGTGGGGAGTAGTGCATCAAAATCTCAATCTAGATTTTTTCTTTTTAAGATAGTCTTACTCTGTCACCCAGGCTAGAGTGCCATGATGTCAGCCTAGCTCACAGCAACCTCAAACTCCTGGGCTCAAGAGTTTGAGCCTCCTGCCCCAGCCTCCCACGTAGCTGGGACTACAGGTGAAAGCCACCATGCCCAGCTAATTTTTTCTATTTTTAGTTGCCCAGCTAATTATTACCTATTTTTAGTAGAGACAGGGTCTTACTCTTGCTAAAGCTGGTCTCGAGCTCCTGAGCTCAAGCAATCTGCCCGCCTCGGCCTCCCAGACTGCTAGGATTACAGGTGTGAGCCACCACACGTGGTTTACAATCTGGATTTTGTGGGTTAAAAAACAAAACAGGGAAGAGTGGCTCATGCCTATAATCCCAGCACCTCTGGAGACCAAGGTGGGTGGATTGCTTGAGGCCAGGAGTTTGAGACCAGCCTGGGCAACATAGTGAGACCCTGTCTCTACAGAAAATTTAAAAATTAGCTGTCATGGTGGTATGTACCTGTAGTCCCATCTAGTCAGGAGGCTGAGATGGGAGGATTGCTTGAGCCCAGAAGTTTGAGGTCAGTGAACTATGATGGTGCCACTCCTCTCCACCCTGGGCGAAAGAGTGAGACCCTATTTCTAAAAAAAGGGGGGAGAGAAAAAAAATATGTACTTTGGTTTTATAATCATGCACATGATTACTGCCTCCTGGAAGAATGTTTGTACTTATTTTTATTGAGCAGATCTCTTTTTTTTTTTTTTTTGAGACAGTCTCACTGTGTTGTCCTGAGTAGAGTGCCATGGCATTAGCCTAGCTCACAGCAACCTTAAAGTCCTGGGCTCAAGCAATTTTCCTGCCTCAGCCTCCCGAGTAGCTGGGACTACAGGTGCTCACACATGGCTGATTTTTTGTTTTTATTTTTAGTTGGCTGGCTAATTTTTTCTATTTTTAGTAGAGACAGGGTCTCAGCTCTTACTCAGGCTGGTCTCAAACTTCTGCCCTCAAGTGATCCTCCTGCCTTGGCCTCCCATAGTGCTAGGATTATGGGCGTTAGCCACCACGCCCGGCCAGCACATCTCTTTTTCTGCCTGGCCTTTCGTGTTTAGTTAGCACTAGTAATTAGGGAGAGTTCTGGCCGCAGCCCTGGCATGGGAGCACTGTGGTCTGGGCACATCCCTTCCCCTTACTGCACCCCCTTGTTCCCTTCTCTGATGTTCAGTGGACTTGTCCTCTGAGGCTTTGGTTTATGAACAGTAACAGTTTGAGTAAATTGTTAAGTGAGCTGACCCACCTGAGTGGGGAGGAATTACTTTCAGTCTTTAAGCATTGAGAGTTCTAGACTGGGCTGTGACTCATGGATGCAGTCAAACCTGGAACTAGGATGGGGCTGGGTGGGGCTCTGAGTGTGGCTCTTCAGGGCTGAGCTAGAACAAAGGCTCAGGCGTGAGGGTGGAGGAAAGCACCTTCAGAGTGGAGGGTGAGGTGTCCTCTGTGCAACAGCTGCTGACAATGCTCTTTCCTCTCTCTCCAGCCTCACCTGAGTCACCTTCCATTTTCTGTGGCCTCCTGGCTCTGGACTTTGGCTCCCTCTCCATGCCCCACCCAGTCTGTACCAGATGCTGGCAGGGAGGTGGCAGAGAGCTCATTGGAACTGAGTAGCTGTACATCCAGGCCCTTTTCAACCTGTGCCAAAATCCCAAATCCATCGTTGCTCCAAAAACCTGTTATGTTTTGCTGGCTGTCAGGCCCTGTGGTTCCTGGCTGAGGGTTCTGCTGTCTTGTGCCACCTCATTAAAGCACGGTTGCCTCTGGCCATTCTGAATGTGATGTTTGGGGGCCTCAGCCTGTGTGCAAATTATCCCAGGGTCCTGGGAATATTGGATGGGATGGACACACACACCCCAGGTCCCCAATCTCCACACACTCATCCCCCTCTCCGTCATCATCAGGATGGAAGGATACATCCTGGGCCAAGAGGAAGAAACACGTGTAATTCTTCCATATTTCACTCAACTTCTGTCCCAGTGTTCTCTGGTCTTCAACCTTCCCCTGGACAGGTGTGAGGACCCTGTGAGAGCTTTGGGGCACCTGGCTTCAGGGTAGTCTTGTCTGACGCAAGGTGGATGTTGGTTGCTGGCCCCCTTGCATCGGTGGGCGAGGAACTCTCCGCTTCTCAGGGCTGGCAGCGCCGGATAATGCGGGCGGCGCTGCCATCAGTCCCGGCTGCGCGCGGGGCGGGGCCTCGGGGCGCGGGGCGGCATTGGCTGGCCGTGTTCATTGGGCTCCGCCCCCGGCTAAAATGCCTAGTTTACACTGCGGCGGGGGAGGGCGAGGTCGGTGCGTGGTGACGTCGCCGCGCCGGCTCCTCCCAACGCTTGAGGCAGGCTCCGAGACACCGGCGGGTGCAGCTGCGCGAGGTGAGGGTTGGGCTGGGCGAGGCGGGGAAGGGTTCCTAGTGGGGTTGCCTCAACCTAGTCCTGAAGGGCTGCTCTTCTCGCAGACCATGGGGGCTCAGCAGAGCGGCGGCCAGGGCGTCCGGGAGCCCGCACAGCCCCAGCCAGCGGCACCGGAGGGCCCAGAGCGACCCCGGCCTCAGCCCCAGCCCGAGCCCGAGCCCAGCCCTTGGGGCCCGCTGGACGACGTGCGCTTCCTCATCGCCTGCACCTCCTGGTACTGACTCCGGAGGATGCCGTCCACCTGCTGCCTCCTGTTGTCCTTGCCCGCGTTGGCCCACGCCCCTGTGTCTGTCTTACCACCCCTCTCCCACCCTCAGCGATCTGGAGACCACAGAGAATTCGAAGAGGTCGCTGGGGACTGGAAGCCCCCGCGGAGAGGCCTCCGTAGCCTCTCCCCCAGCCTGTTTCCCAGCCTGCACCCAAACCCAGCTCAGACCTTCATGCACCCTGTCATCCTCTTCAGCTGTCTGGGTCCTGGGGCATCCCTCCCTGTCACTGTCATCCAGGACCGGGCCAGGGCTCCTGACCTCATCTGCCGCTTACTGCTGAGAACCAAGCTCATGCCTGTGTCCCAGGTCATGGCACCATGTGCCTTGACTTCAGAGACACTCTTGCCACAATGACCCTCCCCATACTCCTCCTGAGTGGGGTTGCTCCCCTATCCTGAATCCAAATGAGGCATCATCACGCTGTATTCCTGAGACTCCAGTAACACTGGGCCTCCAGGGCCAGCCTTTTGGAGAGGAGTGATATCTGATTGCTGTTCTGGCAGATGAGATTTGTGGGGCAGCTCCCAGATACCCCAAAGCACCCTGTTCTCCCAGAAGCTTCTTAAGCTCACTCTTGGAACTTGATCTTTGTTCCCACGTCCCAGGAAAGTGACACACTCTGTATTTCTGTTTTATTTAGAAATGATTTAAAAAACATTATACAAAGGCTGATCAGTTTAAAATGTGACTGACACAAATGCTGTGATGTTCCCCAGGCTGAGAGGAAGCTGGGCTCCGGGGCCCCTAGTGCTTTGCCCCTCTGTCTTTCTGCCCTGTCCTGGGGTGGTGGACAAACAGATGACAACAGGCAGGAGAATCTGAGATTGGAAGCCTCTAGGCTGAGCCCTCTCTGGGCCTGGCCCCACATCCCTCACGTCTGCAGCCTGGTCTGTCTGCCCCATCCCCTGCTCTTTCTCAGCTGGCCTAGGTAGTACCAGGAGCCAGCGGGGAGCCTGGCGGGAGGTGGGGGGGGTGCCTAGAGCTTTCAAGAAGTGAGAGCACCAACCTGAGGAGTGGAGAGGGACCAGCAAGGGAGGCCAGGAAGAGATGGATAGAGGAGACACTTCTCATCTCATCTCAGACCCTACAGGGTCCACAGATGGGGACATGAGACCCAGCCAGCCCACTGGATGGCCCGGGCAAGTTAACAGAACCTCTCTGTGCTTCATCTGAGGGTATAATGAGAGTTACCCTCGGCCTCCCAGGGCCTACAGGAGTTTCATGTGAGTGGACAGGTGTGAGCTAATAAAGTGCTTTGCAAAGTATAAAACACTGTACAAACCTATGAATCACTAATATCTCCGCAGTTGTTCCCTGCCTGCCCCAGGGAGCCTGCCCTTGGCTAAAATGAACAAACAAGGATGATCACAGGGGACACAGTAGACCCACATAGGCGCCTCTGGGACGAGAGATTTTGCTTGAGACAGCTCCCAGGGCAGCAGGAGTCCCTGTCTGTGCTACAGGGTAAGCCGACCCAAACCCCAGGAGCCACAGGGTGGGGGTATAGCCCATGCAGGCTCAGAGGGTGGGGTGGCAACTGGGACCCTGCCAGCACCCTGAAGACTGCCTGACACCTCTTTTTGGCTTTGGCAGAGAGCCAGTGGGCGTTGCTAAACCCATTGGTCTTGCCTAGGGCTCCTCAGTGACAAGCAAGACTATCTCTGCTGGACTGGGGCAAAGCAAGCTGAGCCCTGGGAACCCTGCCAGAGACAGTGAAGGGTGGGCCAGACAAGGTCAAAAAGGGAGGCCCCTAGGCTTGGGGCTGCTACCAGTTGGGGGTGCCCTTTAACCGAGAGCAGTGCAGGAAGATGGCCCCTTGGAGCTGAGTCAGCCAGGGCCAGGGGGTGAACACTACTTCTGGGATGAGTGACTGAGTTGGCTTCAGGGTGGTCTCAGAGCACTCCAGAAGGCTGTCCTGGGCCCTTACTCCCAGGCCCTGCCAGTGTTGGCCCTACAGCCATCTCTGCCTCAACTAGTCAGGCTGAGCCCTAGGTCACAAGTGCCAGGCTGGGGCAGGGCTGGGGACAGAGCAAGTAGGGAGAGGGACAGGGATAATGGGAGGGAGTGGAGGACAGTCACAAACTTGGATTGGCCTCCAGAAACAGGGTCAGCTTCTGCCCCAGCTCTGTAGCCTCATGAGCAGGGACCAGCTCCTCGGGTGTCTGAGCATTAGAGTGGTCTTAGCAGCACCTTGGTCCTTATCGCCTGGGGGAGGGCTGCCACACTGGCCTCATCACCAAGACAGTCACCTCTAGTTCACCTAACGCCTCAAGCAGCCTTTGCAAAATGGGACTTTAAACAGTAGTGACAGGACATTTAAATACGATGTGACAGCTGGGTCCTTGTCAGACCCAGGTGGGCCACAGCCCTGCCTGCAGCATGTGACCCTAAGTCCTGGGTCTCGGAGGAGACCCTGACAAGTGGAACAGGTTTCCTGAGGGGTCTGCTGTATGCCAGCAGGGGAAACCCAGGCTTGTTGACCACTGTGTCAGCAGCAGGGGTCCGGTAGCCTTGGAGGACAGTGGGGTGGGGGTGGGGTGACATCTGACCAGCAGGTGTTGGCAAAAGGGGACCGGGACTGATGGCATCTCCCAGTTGGGGGATGAAAGCTAGTGCTGGCTTCCCACAGAGGGTGCTGGGTCCCAGCCAGGAAGACACCACAGGATGCAGTGACCACAGGGGCTCTCCTGGCATGGTCCCTGCCTCCTGGTGGGGCCTGGCTTACTCCCTTGAGTAGAGAGTAGTTTACCCAGGACAGAAGGCTGGCAGCTTGGTGCCAGACACCCACCCTGGGGCACAGCCCCCATTGCTCCCTGCCCCACGCTCAGCCTAGGCCAATGCACCCACCACTTCGGCTGTATGACCCGGCCTGGGACCCTGCTGGCCCCGGTGGGCAGTGGCCAGAGCTGCCCCTCAGACCCTGGTGAGTAAGGGCCTGGCTGGCCAGACCGAGTGGACAGAGAGGGCTCTGGGCTACTCACACCCACTCCTGGACTGGCCGCTTATAGTAGGTGACAGGCTGAGGGCCTGCCTTGTTCTTGAACTGGAAGATGGTGTAGACCAGCACCAGGATGCAGAGGGACAGGATGCAGGGTATGACCACGGCCACGGCGTTCACAGAGCCCGGCACATCGTTGATGGTCACCATGATGTCCACGTCGTCCTGGGGCAGCCGCCTCTCCTTGCGCCGCTCCACCTCCTTCTGGTTGCAGCCCATCCAGTCACGCAGGATGTTGCGTGGGTAGCCTGGCTCCACGCTCAGTTTCTGGTTGTCAAATTTCCAGTAGTCCCGGCCTTTGTAGAAGTAGGTATAATCTGCAGAAATGCGGCCCAGCATCACCACTCCCAGACACTTCCAGACACCTGCTCTGGCAGTGTGAGAGGGAGGGGATAGGGTGCTGGGGCAGCGAGGGGGTCGGGCCGTGCTTGGCGGGATCGGGTCAGTAAACGACACTGCTGCAGCTGCAGGGAGGGGCGCCCAGGACCTGGAGAGGCCACCTGTTGTCTCAAAGGTCCTGGGAAACCACTGAGGGGCTTTAGGTAGAATTGAGACATGTTCAATTTGTGCCACCCAGACAGGATTCTTCTGAGCCCGGGGTCACAGCTCTGTCACACTGTGCCCACAGGCCCCTTACGAAGGTCCTGTCAAGCCCCCAACTGAGTGCTTGGACAGCACTGTCTCCCTAGCTCTAGGGCCTCAGTCTGGCTCCTGCTTGAGCCAAGGGAGGCAGGGAGCAAGATTTATCCTTTTGTTGACAGCAGACACTGCCTCTCTGTAATTATGAATTTTTTTGGCTTAACATACTTCACAACACAGATGCAGGGTCCTTGGGACCGTATTGGGGAGGGAGAAAGAAGATTTTTTTAATTTATGAGACATTTCCCATGCTCCTCCTGGAGACCTGGTGGCCACCAGCCTCCACGGCTGCCATCAGGTGCTCATAGCCCGTCTCCCCACCAGACTAGGAGCTTCTCAGGAAGAGGAGCCAGGCAGCCCTGCCAATCACTCCTTGAGCAGCCACCCCAAGGCTCCAGCAACAGCGTCCACAGAGGACAAAGCAGCTCATTCAAATACTCCTCATTGGCCAGCTCCCCACCCCGGCTGGGACTTTCATTGGTCAAGGTCCTTGATGTCACTTGTCTCTGAGGCTCCCCCCAAAAGGAGACCATGTGTGTAAAGCATCAGGTACACAGGAGAGCCAGCAAATAGCAGCTCTGCCCCTGTAGCCACTGGCTTTCGTGCCAGTGACGCCTCCTCGGAGAGCCCCTCCCCAGCTGTCTCTAACAAGGTCCCTCCGGCTAGTCGCTGTCTCACAGCATTTATTTCCCTTATAGCATTTGTTGCCGCCGCATTTGTTTTCTGCCGCTAGTCTGGGAGCTATGCAAGTCTTGTTCACTGCCACCTCCCCAGCCCCCACCACAGAAGCTGGCTCTCAGTAATTGTTATGCAGTGAATGAATGAATTCTGTTGTTCTGCATAAACTGAAACGCACCAACAAGATGATGATGATAGCAGCTAAAACTTACATAGCATGGATTGTGTGCTAGGCAGTATTATAAGTGCTCTACATAATTTAGCTTATTTAGTCCTCACAAAGCCATTATATAAAGGTAGGTACCATTGTTATCCCCATTTTATAGATGAGCAAACTGAGATGTAAGAGGTGGAGGTGATATGGGAACCCAGCTAACCTGGCTTCAGAGTCTGTGCTTTTGACCAGATCGAGTATTTAGCAAACACTCACGGATGCCCACTATGCACCTGGCCGGCCTGGCTCCCCTTCCTAAGAAGCTCCTAGTCTGGTGGGGAGATGGGCTATGAGACGGGCAGCCATGGGGGCTGGTGGCCACCTGGCCTCCAGGAGGAGCATGGGACATGTCTCATAAATTAAAAAAACTTCTCTCTCCATCTTCCTGCACTCGGGCTGTGTGAAAAGCTGCCTTTGAACCACCCATGTCCCTCACTGCCTTTCAGATCTGATAACTCGAGGAGCCCCTGGAGCACAGCTGAGGACCATTGTTTGAGAAATGCCTTCTTAAGGAATGAAGCCAGTCTATGAAAACATCTCTCAATTGTGAATCATTCTTGCAGATGAAAAACTGCGACTTGATCTACCGTATGGACATGGCTAGACATGAGGCAGGTGTCTGCCACCAGCTGGTTTCTCAAACCTGGATGCCCTGCGTGTATGTCCGTGGCACTGATGAGGACCACACAGAATCAGCTCCCCAAACCCCACCGGCCTGGCCCTTACGTACAGCCTTCCTTGCTGATGAAGGCCCCCTGGGGGGCTTGCGGGATGCCCTTCCACACGGTGATGGGCTTGGGGTAGCCGGGGTCGGTGGCCCGCCGCTCCTCACTGTAGCGCCAGTACCGCTCGCCTTTGAAAAAGTAGGTCTTGCCCACAGGCTCCCAGCGCAGAGCTGTGTCGATGCCTTCCCGGGGCAGACAGCTGCCCAGTTCGCCCAGGCTGTGTGGGTACCCAGGCTCCACCGTCACCTCCTTGAACACCCAGTACTTGTCACCTGTGGCCAAGAGGAGCCCAGGATCACCCTTCCGCCATCACTCAGGGCCAGAGGTGTGGCTAGTGCTGCTTGCCCAGCATCAGAGTGTGGGGGAAGGAGAGCCCTAGGCTGGCTTGATCCCCTTGGCCCTTGGCTGGGCAGAGCTTGGGGGCAGGAAGCCAGAAGCCAGTTATGGATCCTGGATGCCTTGCCCCGTGCCGCCTGGGCTCCACGCCCTGCCTGCTTTCCATGCAACATGGGCCTCTCCTCTCGGTGATGATCTCGGCCACTCCCGTGACTTCGTGCACACTCCTACTCCCCCCACCTCCACCAGTGACACCAGCTCTGGGGCTCTCCTGTCCCAGACACCCTGACCCCCCGTGGCCTCCCAGAGCTCCTCATCTGCACCTCAGCAGGGTTCCCTCCTCATCGCCTCCTGTCTCCCAGATCCCCAGGAGGGACCCTCATCTTCAACCCTCTCCTTCCTTCCTTCTCTCAGGAAGAGGCCTTCCGAGCTTCCTCGCAGCTCGCCTGGCCCTCCAGCATGGACGGTGCTCTCCCCCACTCCAGGACTGCCTCTGCCCTGCCATGTGGAGCCCTATGGCTCTCTGCCACGCAAAAACACTCAGTGAATTTCCAGCCTTAGCCTAATGGATCCGGACCACATTCTGGCCTGGCAACCAAGCCTCTTTGGGATGCATCCCCAGGTGACCTTCCCAGGCCACTTCTCAGAGCTCTCACGTGGCCATCAGGTGGGTCTGCTAACCCTCTGGACAACCACGCATGTCCCACCATGGCTCTTTCCCCCAGGCCGTCTGTCCCTCTGGAGTGCCCTCCTTGCTTCTTACTAACTGTCCGAATCTCAGCCATCTTGGGCCTGGCCCAAGTCAGGATAATTGTTGTGAAACAACCCAGCACGGTGCTGGGCACAGGATGGGCACCTTAGCCCCCTCTCCCCACCTCCTCTGACCTCTACAGCCCGTTTGACCTCCCTCTGTGCTCTTACAGCACTGACAGGATGGCCCTCCATGGAGCACTGAGTGCTCTTCAATTGCCCATCCCACCCTCTGCTTCATGTGGATGAAGCCTGTCACCCCACCAACCTGGGCACATACAGACCCTCAATAATCACTTCCTGACTTGATTTCCCCAGAGTGTGCATCACCTGCCTGCAGCAATCTGTCCTGTTAGAGGTCAGTGTCTCTTAGGGCTAGAAGGGTGGTTGGAGGGCATCTGCCTCCCACCTGTCTCTTCCAGTTTAGATGGGAAAAAGGCTGTTCCAAGAAGGGCAGGGAACTGTTCCAGGTCCCACAGCACAGGCTGCATTACCTTTGAAGAAGACGAATCTTCCATCAGCCCTTTCGTAGGCTGCGTCTATACGGGCAGGCAGGCCCTTCCAGAACTGCTCGATCTGCATGGGGTAGCCCTCCTGCACCCGGTTATTGCGCAGGCGCCAGAACCAGCGATCCTAGGGAGGAAAGGGGGGAGAGAGGCATGTCAGGCCCCGCCTCTGGACCCAGCGATCTCAGCCCTGGGGCTCAGGCCCCAGTAACCCCGCACCTTCCCTGGGCCCAGCCTTGCAACCCTCCATGGGTGTGTCCATCTGCTGCTTCTAACTTTCTAACCCTGTGAGGAAGACAGGGTGCCCCTGTGCCCCTCTTCACTGGAGCCTCCGGATGGCTCTTGCTGCCTAGCAGTTATGAGATGGTGCGGGATAGGGGGTGCCTCCCAGACCTGGAGTGACCACATGAGGGCAGCCAAGAGTCACTGACGTCAGCTGGGCCAGTTCTCAGCAGGGTGGGAAGCACAGGGTGGTCAGCGAGACTGGGCAGAGCGCCCTCCACGGGGCTGGCTCCAGCCAGCAGAGCAAGGACCTGGGGAAGCATGCTGTGGGAATTCCCTCAAGTCCTGGGTGAATTCAGGTTCCTCTGCTGACAGCTGCGTGACCCAGGGTCTCACCTGCAAGTACGGGCAGTAACGGAGGATCCAAAGAGAGATTCTAGGCAAAGTGCCCAGAACAGTATGGGGCACACAGTCCGTGCTGGATAAACACAGCTAAATAGGCCAAGAGTCCAATAAAAACCCCTCCTCTTCTAAATGGTGCCCTGTCCGCACCGAAGCCCTTGGCTGGGGGGGCAATCTAGGCAAGGCCTGTGGCTTCCCAGGCCCTCAGTTTTCTTACGTGTAAATGAGGATAAAACCTAGACTTGTCTATGAACGGTTCAGTTGGGAGGATCAAAGAAAAGTGAGTGCAGAAGGAACGTGATTCATAAAAGATGTACAAAAGCTAGTATTTTAAAAAGGTGTTTTACATAGCTCTTTTGCATCCAGTTTTTTAACCTTACTTTTCCTTTTATGACTCTGCTAAGTCGATCTGAGATGTACAGAATCTTAAGAAAGGCCAAGGGACTGACTTAGAGCCACTCTGTGAGGGGCTGGATTGGGGCTGACCCACGTCTGCTTCTTGCTCAGGGCCCAAAGCTTGCTGGGAGGACTCCATGAGGGGCGTGAGGCGGCCCTCCTCACCCAGACGATGGACACACGCCACCCAGATGCCCCTCAGCGAAGGGCTTACTGCCCCGCCGGTCGGGGGGGTGGCCAGCAGGGAGTTTTCTACTGTCAGTCCCTGTGGGGATGGTCTCAGCTTTAGGGAGCCTCCCTCAAGTTCATGCCCTTCCTCTTCCAATGACTGAGGCAGGGGATATGAAGTTCCAGCTTTCTGGGGCCCAACGCAGCATGACTCTGACAGGCCACTGTAGCTGCCGAGCTCCCTGCAGGAGTGGCCAAGGCTGCAACAGGGCTACGTTGCTGCATAAGTTCTCCCCCTGCCGGGTCCTGCTTCTTTCTCCTCCTTCCCACAGATGTTGATCCCAAAGGTACCCCCCAATCAAAACCCTGTGTTCCACATACCCACTTGGAGTCTGCTCCCTGGGAACCCAATCTGCAGTGCACCAGGCAGGCTGCCGCCCGGTGAGCTTGTGGCTGAAGTGACAGGCACAGAGCAGAGACCAGAGGTAGCCTGGCCAATAGCGGCCTCTCAGGCCCTGATGGGATCTGGAGTCAGATTCAGCCACCACCGACCCAGCCCCTACTCCAAGCCTGCCCTCTCCTTAGCCGGGAACTCAGTTGGTCTTCACACATCCTCTGTTAGAGGAAGGACTCCCCCAGGTTTCAGATGGGAAAACTGAGGTCCAGAGAAGGGAGGCGGCTTGCTCAAGGCCACAGTCCAGAAGCCAGTCTCCAGCATTTCCCAGCGTTAACCCCAGGAAGGTGCGGCATCACCAGTCTCTCCCTCTCCCTCTTGGAAACAAGTCAAATCACTGGGCAGCACCAGGAAGAGACCCCACGTCCTGGCCACTGGGCCAGCTCCCACGTGGGCCCCATAGCAGCCTAATCTGGGAGGCAGGGGGAAGTCAACTGGCCCCACCTTAAACACAAACATCTCGCCCCGGAAGAGGGCCACGGTGTTGAAGTTGCCGTCACAGATGTTGGGTTTGGCGCCTGGTGTGGATGGCCGGTCCCCGAGTGGTGGCCGAGGGGGCCTGGGCTGGCGCTCATGCTTCCTCTCCGACGGTGAGTGGATCCTGCGGACGGGGAGGGTGGGGAGTGGCCTCGTGGGCTCCAGAGGCTCCGCTGGGGGTCCTGGAGAGAGGGGCCGCAACTTAGCAAGGGGCCACGCCGTTCCCTGCCCCCCACGGCCACGGCCGCATCATCCCCCAGGCAGTTCTGAGACAGGTCTGCCACATTCCACCTCCTGTCCCCTCTCCCCAGTTCAGCTCCCCAATCCTTGAGAAAATAGACGAAAATCATCATTAGAAGGGAACTCTCTTTCCACCCCAAACCTAGTATCTTCTCTTTTTTCTCTCCTGTTACAGAGCGAATGTGTCCTTCCTTAGGGTCAGTGTCCCATGCCCTCTTTCTCTCCCCCTCTTCTGTGTGTGCCCCTCACACACGCTGGCCCTGCTTTCGCACCCTCTTCATTCTTTATCCCACCCCAACACAGCTTCTGCCCCGTCACCCACTCCAGCTGCTCCGTCAAGATCACCAGGGAACGCCATGTTGCCACATCCAATCATTACTCGACTCAAACTTGGATGAGCACATAAATCGCCTGGGGTTCTGGATAAGCTGCAGGTTATGACTTAGAGGGCCTGGGGTGGGGCCTGAGCGTCTGCATTTCTTCCAGTTCTAGGGTGATGCTGATGTTGCTGGTCTGAGGCCTACACTCTGAGCAGCAAGATCATAGGAACAGTTGCCTTGAGACACCCTCCTCTCTTTTCCGGGGCCCTGTACTCTCTTGGTTTTCCTCCTTCCTCGTGGGCTGTTCCTCCTCAGCCTCCTCTGCTGGCCGCCTGTCCTCGTGTGCCCTACACTAAAGGTCGGAGTGCCCCTGCATCCTCTTCTCTCTCTACATTTTCATCCCTAGATCAGTGTTTCTCAACTTGGGCTGCAGATTAGGGTCACACAGGGAGCTTTTAAACTCTGTCTGCTTGGGAGGCACCCAGACCAACTAAAACTAGATCTCTGGGGGTGGCATCCCAAGGTGGTCTCAAAGGGCAGCCAAGTTGAGAATCGGTACTCTAGGTGGCATCGTCCAGCCTCATGGGTTTAAGGCCTTCTGTATCAGAGCTGTCCAGTAGGACGTTCTGTGATGCTGGAAATGTCCCCCATTTGCACTGTTCAGTACAGTAGCCTCTAGCCACAGCTGCGTGTGGCTACTGAGCACTTGAAATGAATGACTAGTTCTTGGTGTGACCGAGGAACTGGAATTTTAATTTAATTTAATTAATATAAACTTAAATTTCAATAGCCACATGTGACTAGTGGTTACTGTATTAGACACCAAAGATCCCAAATCAATATCCCAGCCCAGATTTTGGAGCTGCAGGTAAATCCTGTCGTCCCACAATGATAAAAACCAGAAACCTTGGGGTTATCTTTGACCCTCCCTCCTTGCCCTCACCCCTACATCTGATCTGTCAGCAGAGCCTGTCCCTTCTACCTTTGAAATACCTTCTGGCACCTGCTGCCTCCACCTGGTCCTCTGCTGCCTCCCCCATGCAGGTCAGGGCCCTAGGTGAGGGAGGCATCTTCTCTGCAGGGAGGCCTCCTCCTGTGCCGCAGCCTGGCCTGTGGGGGCCTGTGCTGTGTTGTGTTGACAAGCCTTTGTGCAAAAAACTGGTTGTCTCATCCCACCTGACTTGAGCAGAACAAGAACTTCACGTACCAGGGTGGACTGAACTGGGAGAGAGGCGTGGTAGGAGGCCCTTCATACCTTATCCAGATAGTAGCAACGTCTCGTTTTTTTTTTTTTTTTTCTTTTTTAAGAACAAAGCTCTGGTTACAATACTCATCGCATTGTGGGCCTCCCTGGCTAGAGGTGGGACTCTGAGGTGCTCAGTCACCGTCTGGCGAAGGACGGAGGGAAGCGCAGGAGGTGAGAGGGAGGTGTGTGGAAGGGGAGGGTAAAGGAGAGGGCATGGGGGGCCCTGTCCTCGCTTTTGTCCTTCCCCATTATAGCTCAGACCCTCCCGAGTGTGCTGGGGGAAGCCTGTCCTCTCTGGCAAAGATGACAGAAGACTATAAAGGTCGGCGCACAGTCAGAGACTCAGCAGCAATGAGGAGGATGGCAGTGCTCCCCACCCCGCCCCTGCCCCCGACAGGCAGACGTAGCAGGCCCCCCCCCCACACACACACACCATAGATCTTCTGGATGCCCTGGAGATCGTCCTGGGGCAGCTTGAAGTTGTGTGTCTCCATGTACTGGTAGAAGGGAGCCATGATGGCGCTGGGGTCGTTGGAGTGCTCCAGTCCCAGGGCGTGGCCCAGCTCGTGCACCGCCACCAGGAAGAGGTCGTTCCCTGCGGAGAGGGGCATGGGGAGGTGCCCAGAGCACCCACTGAGAGGTCAGTCAGTCAGCAGATGCCAAGCACATGCCTTGTGCCTGGCCCTGTGCTGGACCTTGGGGGCACACGGAGATATGAGAACCAACCCTGCTCTCCAGACCTCTCCACAGAGTGGGGGATAAGGAGAAAGAAAGTGAGTGAGGCCCAGTGTTCTGGGTGCTTCAGAGATGTCTATAAGGCTAGATTGGGCCCGGGCGCGGTGGCTCATGCCTGTAATCCTAGCACTCTGGGAGGCTGAGGCAGGAGGATCACTTGAGCCCAGGAGTTTGAGGTTGCTGTGAGCTAGGCTGACACCATTGCACTCTAGCCCAGGCAACACAGTGAGACTCTGTCTCAAAAAAAAAGTGGGGGGGTAGATTGGGGATTCTGATTCATTTAAACTTGGAGGAAGCATCATAAAGGTGAGTCTTGAAAGATATGAAGTGGGGAGAATGGATTCAGGGGAAAGGGGGGAAGGGGGGCTGGCACTCCTGGCAGAGGGACTGCTATAAATATGCTCCGGGGACAGGCAGTTTCCTTCCACTTGGCTCTGGAACAGAGCAGGAGGGGAGGGCAGAGCGGGATGAGGTCAGCCAGGTTGGCGAGCGGGGCTATGATGCCATGCAGAGGAATTGGGATGCTTCTCTGCCAGAGGGGGCTTAGCAGGGGTGGGGGTGGTGACAGGATGAAATCACTGTAGTTGCGGCTGGGGGAGGCTTAGAGGGAACAGGCCCCGAGGCAGGGGGAGCAGTGGGGTCAGTCTAGAGGCCCATCCTGGTCCCGGGGTCCAGGTGCAAGTAGCGGGAAGAGAGTCCCAGGAGAGCAGACGCAGGCAGCAACGGGAGCCCCAGGGGAAGGCAGGGCCTGGGCTGGGGCAGCTCTCAGGCAGCGGGACCTCAGCTCCAGAAGAACTGAGCTATTGGCCAAGATCGAGGCAGTGGTTCAAGGGCAGGTGAAAACACAATCTAGGTGGAACTGAGGCAGCCGCACAGCTGGTGGTTACAAGCCTGGACCCCTGAGCATGGTGCCAGTGCTGCCAGCTCTCCCCCTGCAGCTTGGTGAATTTGGCCAGTGGGTCTACCTGAGCCTCAGTGTCTTCACTTATAAAATGGGGGATCATACCTAGCCCACTGGGTTGTGTGAGGATTGAATAAGATATGCTTAACGTGCGGGGCGTGGCACTGAGTGGTAGCTGCCGTTGTCATCCTGTGTAGGAAGCTTGGTTACAGGGAAGCCCAGTGACCAGAAAGGAAGCACAAGGCCAGTGAGGTTCCAGCAACCAGATCCTCTTAGAGCCAAGTCCGGAGAGCTCCCATGTTAGGCATGTGACAGGGCCAGGCCTGACTTTGGGGGGATGAAGTAACCCCAGCTTTGGCAAAGAAACGCCAGGGGCAGGGACTTGGGCAAGCCGTTGTACTGATAGTCCTGGCTCCTGTCTGCCCAGGTACAGACCTCTGTTTGTCTTGACCTTTGGCATCTGCTGCCCCTTGAGCCCTGCCTCTTATCTCCTGGCCCTAAGGCGTGTCTCAGCCCATTCCTGCCACCTCTGAGTCCAGGGACGCTGCCAGGAGCCTAGGAGGTTGTCAGGAGTCCTATTTCCCACTCTGGCCCCAGCGTCAGTGGCAAACTAGCTCTGTCCCAGCCCAGCCGAGGGCCCCAGGTGGGTCAGATGGGGGTTGGCATTGTTTGGCCTTCCTGGCTAAGGTCTTGGGAAAGTAGACCCGCCCCACGGGGTAGACCCAGGCTGCAGGAAGCATGTGCCTGCAGTTCTACTAACACCACTGGTGTTTTCAGCGAAGCCTCCTCTGAGCCACAGAAAGGAAGGGGGATGGGCAAGATCAGTGCAAGGTTGGCCAAAAGCCTGGGGCTGGCCTTCTGCTGGCTAAGGGCATGCTGGCGTGAGAAGGCCAGGCCGCCCCCAGCTCCTTCCTCAGGTCCTGGTCCTCTGGCAGCAGGGAACGGTGAGCTCATCTCTGAGCTCCATCCCAAAGAAAGGCGGCTGCTAGCGCCAGCGGAAGGCAGCTCCGCTTCCTGGGGTCCAGCCCTGGCTCTGCTCCTGGCCTGTCCCATGAGCTGGGACAAGCTGTTCAGGGCCTCTGTCTCCTGACCAGGCTCTTCTTCGGGAGCCATCCATGGGGATCTCAGCTGGGGAGCAGGGCTCTGAGCACCTGGGGAGGCTCTAAACCTTTGTCCACGGTCTGTGTCTACTACGCTCCTAGCCCCTGCGCCTGGTCTGCAGAGGAGAGAGTAACCCCTTAAAGGAAAGAGGCCCATGGGTTGGGTCCAGGGACCAAAAGGAAGGGCAGAGCTGGGAGCCAGGCTCCTGCTGCACGGAAATCTGAGAGGCCTCTGGGGGAGCTGGAAGCAGAGGGGCAGGGGCCTCCCCAAGCCTGTGACGGGAGGGCCGAGGTGCGAGGAGGAGGCGCCCGCTGTGGAGAGGACCCCAGTGCTTCTCGGGTGGGCAGCTGTTAGGGGCTTCACTCCCCAAGAGCGTGAGAGGCAGGGAAGCAGAGTGGTCAGGGGTGCAGTCTCTGGGAGCCACATTGCCTGGTTTTGAATCCTAGCTCTGCCATGTCCTAGCAGTGTGACATTTAAAATCTCTTCCTCTGTCAGATGAAGGGAACAATGGCACCTTCAGCATAATAACGGGGGTGAAGATTAACGAGGCAAGGCATGTAATGCACTCATCCGCCTCCTGGCACGGAAGTATTGCTCTTTATTAGCAAGGTCATGTTGAGCTGTGAGGACCAGCACCCCTGATAGGGAGTGTTCCTGTCAGTCCCAGGGCCTCCAAGCAAGTCCCCAGCGGTGTCCTTGGCTACTCAAGTGGACCTTGTCTCTGCTGCATTCCTTTCTCTTATGACCTCCATATATGGTGGTTCCCATCTCATTGACGCCCCTAGACCCTCAAGGGTTATAGCATCTCCTTTTGCCTCTGTTCTTCTGCCAGTGCTGTCCCTTGCACCTGGAATAACTTTACTCCTTCCAAGTTCAGCTCAGTGCCTCTCCTCCAGGAAGCCTTCCTTGGTTTCCCAGCCAGCAGGGCATGCTCCCTCCTCTGCACTCTCTGGCATTGACTGCCTTCTGCACACTTTATCGCTGCAGTGCTCACTGTCATCCGCCCCAGGACTGTGGGCTCCTTGAGGGCAAGTGTTGTGCTTGTCAGGGTGAAGTGACAACACCCAGCATGGAACAATGCCAGGAGCTCAGTACTTTTCCAAGGGTGGTCTTTGGATCACCTGCAGTAGAACCAACTCTTAAAAATGCAGGGTCCTGGGTCCCACCTGCTCTGCCACTTTCCAACTAAATTTCTTTTTACTTTTTATTCATTTTAATTTCTTTTTTGAGATTGGGGGGGTTCACTATGTTGCCCAGCTGGTCTTGAACTCCTGGCCTCAACCAATCCTCCTACCTTGGCCTCCCAAGTAGCTGGGATTACAGGTGTGAGCCAGCTCAAGAAATTCACCTTCCTCCTCTGTAAAAGCAGGGATTGAAGCTGCTGGCCTGCGTCCTGGGGGTGGGGGGAGGGGTGTGAGGTAAGTGTGGAAGGGCTCTGCTCTGTGGAGAAGGGTACGATCATGGCGACTCTTCCTGTCCTGTCACCTCCCCTACACAGGAGCAGCGCAGGGCTGGGCTCCCTCCCAGCAGAGCTTAGTGACTATCTGCTGACTTCACTGCTTGACTCATTTGAAAGAAATGAGGACAGAGGATGCCTGAAAGTAGCCCCAGAAACAGGCTTAAAGGTCTGGTGGCCGAGCTCACCCCTCCACACAGACTCTAGCTGGGTGGGTGGGTCGGGGGACGCAGAACCACCTTGGTGACCAGTGGTTCTCCGGGGGAGGAGGTTCTGATTGAGGAGGTTTGGATTGGCACGTGGGTAAGTAACTTTTTTTTAAGTCCCCAGGTGAATTATATAACGGTTGGGTTGGGCTGACCCAACCTGAACCAAATGCTCGACCGTAACGTCACTAAAAGTGGGGCAACCCGCATCATGCGTGCTTCCCGATGCGATGACCAGGAAGCACCAGCACCACCTAGGAAGTATCCTTGCCAAAAACGCGAACCTGAGTCTGGTCAGGCCAAATGACTGTCCTCGGGACACACGAGCAGTTTGCTCAACAGCTATATGAGGGAAACGTGTTGGGGGTGTTTTCAATTAAAAGCACTTTCAGAGACACGTCAGCCACGTGTGATGCGGGAACTTGTTTGGATCCTGTTTCAAGGAAACAACTGCAAAAGACGTTTTTGAGGTAATTCGGGAAAGGGAACACAAACGGGGTATTAGATTTTAGGAAATTGTTCCTTTTGTTGGGTTTGATAATGATTTTGTGGTTATGTTAAAAGTAAGTCTATCTGTTAGGTGTATACCGATGTGTTTACAGGTGAAATGATACCATGTCTGGGATTGTCTTTGAAATACAACAGCCAGAAAATAAAAGTGGGGGTGGGTAGATGAAATAAGAATGGCACAATGTTGATAGCTGCTGAAGCAGGTCGGGGGGACCTGGGGAACAATATCATTCTCCCTACTTCTGGGAGTTTGAAGTTTTTCATAATGAAATATTAGATAAAAAGAAAGCAAATCATCAAAAATTTCCCAAGAAACTCCACTCCCTCCCTTGCTGAGTCTACGTGGAAATTAAACCAGATAATATACAGGTGCTCAAAAAATCTTGGTTCCGTTCCTTTCCTCTCATTCCAAAACCTGTCTTTGGGCAATCCGCTGCATTCCAGTTCACCAGCCAGGGTCTATTGCTGCAGTTATGAACTGGGTCTGGACAGATTGTGCTTGCTTTTCTGGAGCAGAGCAAAGTCCTGATTCTTCTCCAAAGAAGACACTCGCCATCTTGGGATGGCTGTCAGAACTGGCAGTTGTTGACCAAAGATGGGGTGGGACAGATGCTAGGGGTACAGGGATGGTGCCCGGCCACAGGTCCCAGGTCTTTCCCACACACACCACCGGTTCTTGGGATTTGGGGGCTGGGCCCAACAAGTTCTCCTGCAGCAAGTGGGTATGTGAAGTGCACACCCCCAGTGCTGGGCAGAAAGGGAGGGCAGAGGGGTGGGAGGGTCTTCCTAGTGCCTCGTTTGGACAACAGCCCTTTGAAAATTTGTTTGTCTTTATCAGGGATATAACTAAAACCTTATCAGCTAACAGTGCCTGGCACATAACAGGGCCTCAAAAAGGTTAGTTCTCTTCTGCTCACACCTTATCAGTTAGCATAGACAGCCATTCCAAAAATAAGACTGAGATAAAGAATAGGTACTCAGAAGGCCAGGAAACCATCCAGGACAGAGGGGAGAGACACCAGGGCAAAGGAAGTGGAGCTTGATAGGAAAGGGGACAAAGAGAAATTTAACAGGTTGATAATTTTGCCCAGGCTGGGCCTTGGCCAAACCATCTGAACCAACAACCTTTGCCAGATAACCCTGAGTTGCCAATCCCTGATCCAGGCAGTGATATAAAGTGTCCTGGAGGAGGCGACCCCCGTCTACAGACACCAGACGTGGCCTCTGAGGAAATGGGCCTTGGAGCGTCTGCACTCAGCCTGAAGAATCACTGACGGCAGGAAAGAAGGATGCCCCATGTTTCCCAAACTCGCTTGAGCTTCAGAGTCGGGATGTCCAGGAGTCGTCCCTGGGAACCGCGTTTATAACAAGAACTCCAGCTGGCTCTTATGATCAGGCAAGTTGGGGAAACTGGGAGTTTAGACAGTGTTTCTCAAGGTGATGATCACCGGTATCAGAAGCCCCTGGGGAATTTATTAGACCAATTGCAGATTTCCAGGCCCTATTCCAGACCCAGAGAATCAGAATAGCAAGAGGTTAGGAGCCTGGACTCTATATTCTTAAAAACGGTTTCTAGGTGATTCTACTGTGCCCTGCAGTTGAGAATCATGGAAGCTTCGCATGGTGGCTCCAGGGTCATAGTGCCCAGGTTCAAGGCATGATTTCACCATTCACCAACTCTGGGACCTTAGGTAGGTTGCTAAATGTTTCTCTATACCTCAGTTTACCTAGCTATAAAATGAGGATAATAATATCTATTATAATAATTTAATATTATTTGGCCGGGCGCAGTGGCTCACGCCTGTAATCCTAGCACTTTGGGAGGCCGAGGCGAGTGGATCATTTCAGCTCAGAAGTTCGAGACCAGCCTGAACAAGAACAAGACCCTGTCTCTACCAAAAATAGAAAGAAATTAATTGGCCAACTAAAAATATATAGAAAAAATTAGCTGGGCATGGTGGTGCATGGCTGTAGTTCCAGCTACTCAGGAGGCTGAGGCAGAAGGATTGCTTGAGCCCAGGAGTTTGAGGTTGCTGTGAGCTAGGCTGATGCCACGGCACTCTAGGCTGGGCAACATAGACTCTGTCTCAAAAAAAAATAATAATAATAATTTAATATTATTCTATAATTCAATGACATCTTAATATATAATTAAATTTATTTAGTTTTTTATATATTTTATATAATAATTTCATGGAAAGCACTTGGCATGGGCCTTAGAACATTAGCATAACCACTAATTGTCATCTATTATAATCTTTTTTTTGAGACAGAGTCTCACTCTGATTACAGGTGTGAGCCTCCACGCCTGGCCAAATTGTCATCTGTTATAATCTAAAACCAGAATCCTCTGTCCCTTTTCCTCCAGACCCCTGCTGCATTTTCTTGGCACCTCTGTTCCAGCCTGCAGTAGAGTCTGCCTGTGACAGGGTCACTTAAATGCACACATCTGTCTTCCCCACTTGATGCTGGACTGCAAGAGGGTAGAGACCGTGCCAAGAGGGCAGAGACCGTGCCTTTTATTTTTTTTTTAAATATAAATGTTTGGCTCCCCTGGGCTTCGCAGGACTCTATCTGAACTGAGGTTTCAGCTCAAGCCACCTTCTAGCAATACCATTTGAGCCCTGAACTCTTCGTCTTAAAAATGGGCATAATAGGCCGGGCGAGGTGGCTCACGCCTGTAATCCTAGCATTCTGGGAGAGCGAGGTGGGTGGATCATTTCAGCTTAGGAGTTAGAGACCAGCCTGAGCAAGAGCGAGACTCCATCTCTACTAAAAATACAAATAAATTGGCTGGACAACTAAAAATACATACATAGAAAAATTAGCTGGGCATGGTGGTGCATGCCTGTAGTCCCAGCTTCTCGGGAGGCTGAGGCAGGAGGATCGCTTGAGCCCAGGAGTTTGAGGTTGCTGTGAGCTAGGCTGATGCCACGGCACTCTAGCCCAGGCAACACAGTGAGACTCTGTCTCAAAAAAAGGGGGGGGGCATAATAATGTACATTTGCCTATTATGTACTAAGCAAGTGCCTTGTGAGTGAAAGTTAAGGAGAAACTCTTTGGCAACCTGGATGATATTGTTACAATTGCTGCACAGAATTGACACTGGCTCCATAAATATTCACTGAGTCATGGTGGTGCAGGCAAATTATCCAAGGATGCAAGAGTAATTATGGGGCCTGTTACCTGTGAAGTTGACATAAAGAAGAGTGCCGGTCACATCATTTGTAAGAAGGCCTTTGACACCCTCATCACTCAGGCAAGAGCCCACCACTTTCAGACCCCACTTTCAGCTTTAGTGCCTCTTTACCTTTTGCTTCAGCCTCTGATCCATTACTTTATCCTCTTATTCATGGCCTAACCCCTCCCTCCTGCCTCAGCCTATTAGACCATCTCCAAATGATCTGAGCCAGCTCCGTGTCCCTGGCCCTGGTGGATCAAGTGTTAAATATTATCAGAGACCACAGTCCCACCCTCTTAGATTCTTGATTCTTGGACAAGAAGCCCTAGAAAACAGGAAACTCATCTACGGTGTCCTCTACGCTCTTCCTCAGGGCTTCTTTCCCAAGAACTGAGCAACCAAGACTACCCCTGTCCCCTTGTGGCCTTACCATCATGGTTGGCATTTCCTAGCGTCCATGGCTCGTCCGAGTCAAAGTGAGTGTCTCCTCCAATCCCTGGGCCGGGGAAGTAGGCATGGGCCAGGAATCCCCCTTCCCCATCAAATGGGGAGCTGTCGCCATGGAAACCAGAAGCAAAGAAGATCATGATGTCTGCCTCCTTCCGGTCGCTTTTGATCTCATGGTATGGCACCTCTTCAAAGGTCAGCGGGGTCACCTTCTGCCACACATCGAAAGCCTGGCGAATAGCTTTCCGTGTGTCTAGCTCACCCACCTTTGGGGTGTAGTTGTGAATGCTGGTGAGAGAGGGAGACTCATTAGGGAGGAGCAGACAGTCAGAGACTAGCAGAGACAGAAGCAGCATCCAAGACAATAGGGCCCAGTGACCTTCACATTTTGAACCCTAGACTCTTGCTGAGCTGCCCCAGGGGTTGAAGAAGAGGTGGAGTGGGCAGAGCTCTGGATCCCCGCCCCTGCCTCAATCAGAATAGCTTTGCTTTAATCCGTGTTTTATATTTGATCTCCAACAACGTTTGTGTTGAATAAAAGATTCTACTCCAATCTGTAGAAAAGATAAGTTGGTAGATAGCATTTTCTAAAAAGCTATTTTAAAAATATTCAAACAGTAGAGAGGAGTTTAAGTGAAAAGTCACTTTAGAAAAATCTTTAGCGCCAACTACTGCTTGTCTACCTAGAAGCTGGTATAGGGCAGTATCTGATTTAATCTGTTATAGATTTAGCTATTTAAGGTTACTACATCCATATTGCATGATCCTCCACAAAGGAGCATCACTACTTCTGGGTGCTCTGCCCTGCGAACGGCCGGGACATGGATTATTCTACCCATTCCATAAGTAAGGAAACTGAAGCCCAGAGAGGTTGGCTGATAAAGTTAAGGTCAGAGTTGGGACAGAACCCAGTTCTTCTTTCTCTTGGTCCACTCTGGCTTTTCAGCAGACCCAAAAGTCTATCCAGTTTCTAACCTAGATTCTTCTTAAGTTTCCTTCTCTTATCATATTTCTGAAAAAACCCTGTTCTGGTCTCATCAGTTTGTCATCAGGAGAACCCTTAGTTTAAAGATCTCTGTCTTAGATCCTGGTCCTGTACCCAGGGGATCCACTCAAGAGGATAGCAGAGCCTTGAAAGGTGCCAAACAGCACCCACCTGAGCCCGCCCTGTGGCTGGCCCTTACCCCAGTCCCACTCTGAATTCTGGCGTCTGAGTCTGCTTTGGTGGGCTCCATCATCTCTGCTCTTGGTCCATTAGTCTGACCTGGAGACTGAGCCTGCTGTGCCCTTGGTTTACCCAGACAGTCAAGGAATGACACTACTGTGATTCAGCTCCTTTATACTACTTGGGAAACAACTGGAACTGTGTTGGGAATCTCAGGTGAAGTCCATCAGGCTGACCTTGGGTGGGGAGGATGGTATCTGGGTTAGAGGAGGTGGGTTTGGCAGGCAGTGACAGGGAGAATGAATGAAGCCTGGTTCTTTATCACAGCTGAAACTTACTGAACAAGCCGTACTCCACTTTCTGTAACCTAAAAACCACACACATCTAAACAGAACAACTAATGAGCCCCCAAAGGACCAAAAAAACCTGAAGTCGGAGTCAAAGCATCCTGTGGAAGCCACAGGGAGGACAGAGTCATAGGCTCTCAGCACCTGGTCCTAATCACACACCTACACTGTGAGCCTCTGAGACTCAGGCCAGGAAAACCAGAGTGAGGGGGAGTCCCAAGCCAGGGAGAAAGAGAGGGAGCCAGAGCACCTGTAGGTGATGTGTTTTTGCCTCCACTTCTGTCCAGTCAGGGCATAGCGCTTGTTTCTCCGCCTACGGCTCAAGTGGGGGTGATCAGGGACTCCACATCGGGGTTTCTTCATCCACCTGGGCAGGAGGAGGAGACACACACACATGCACATATATATATACACACTCTGTGGTCCCTGAGCACTCCAGGAGGCGTTGCATGATCCCCAGGCCCAGTCCGAAAGGCAACGTGCAGCCTCAACCTACACTCTGGGACCCTCGCTCTGAAGGGCCCGACAGGAACATGATTGGCTGATTGGCTCATTAATTCATGCACTTAACCAAATGTGGAGAAACCGTGCTGTATAAGGCCTGGGACTCAGAAGGCAAGGACTTGGTAAGTTCCAGCTCCATTCACCACTAATCACAGGGCCCCAGGCAAGCAACTGAACCAAGGTGAACCTCAGTTTCCTCATTTGCACCATGAGAATTATGATTCTTTGCTGATTGTAGGAGGCAGTGAGTCTCAAAGGAGGGACTATGTGTGAAAACGCTGTGTACGTGCAATTAGAACACATCACTCCCTGGTTAAAAGCCACCACCGACTTCCCCAAACACTAGAATAAAATCCAAACCCTTCATTCCAGCCCACAAAGTCCCACGTGATCTAGCCCCTGCCTACCTGTCCAATAACATCACCCTCATCCCCTCGTATCCTATGCTCCAGTAACGGTGACCTTCTTGCTGTTCCTTGAACATGCTAAGCCCAGTCCCACTCCGGGTTCTTTGCATTTGCTGTTCCCTCTACTTGCAGTGTTCTTCCTCTTCACGTGTTTTGTTCCTGTACTTCATTAAGGTCTCTGCTCAAATGTCACCCCTTCAGAGAGGACTTCCCTGTCCACCTTATCTAAAATAGTAACCCCCTCCCCACCCCATCGCTATCTGCTTTTATCCTGCTTAATTTTTCTTCATTGTGTTTATCACTTCCTGTAATTATGTATTTGCTGCTTATTTATTCTTTTCTCTCTCCCCAGATTCTAATCTCTATAAGGACAGGAACCTTGCCTGTGTCCCCAGGGCTGGCACAGTGCCTGACATGGAAGGGGTTCAATAATGGCTTGTTGACTTACTGAATGTGCAAACCAATGAATCAGAACTACCCAACAGTAGAATGGCAGAGCATGGAGGGCAGCAAATTCTCTTTCACTGTGAGTGTTCAAGAAGTGGCTGAACAGCTATAGGACTTGGAACATAATTCTCTGCAGCACTTATCACATTGTATTGCGTTTTTTTGTTTTGGTTTTTTTGAGACAGAGTCTCACTCTGTTGCCCGGGCTAGAGTGCCGTGGCGTCAACCTAGCTCACAGCAACCTCGAACTCCTGGGCTCAGGCGATCCTCCTGCCTCAGCCTCCCAGGTAGCTGGGACTACGGGCATGTGCCACCATGCCCGGCTAATTTATATATATATATATACTTTTACTTGTCCAGCTAATTTCTTTCTATTTTTTTAGTAGAGATGGGGTCTCGCTCTTGCTCAGGCTGGTCTCGAACTCCTGAGCTGAAACGATTCTCCCACCTCGGCCTTGCAGAGTGCTAGGATTACAGGCGTGAGTCTGTTGTCTCTAATAAGTGGTAAATTCTTTGAGGACAGGAACTATGTCATATTTATCATTGTGTCCCCAGAAATTAACCCAGTGTCTGGAACTAAGTAAATCCTGATAACTGTTATCAGGTAACGTTACATTAGGGAACAGTAAGCCTGGGACATCAGTGGAGACTTCTTTTAAAAAGGGGCCAAGGTAGGAGACTTTGAAGATCGTGGCTGATTGGGGTCCTGCATGTTATGTCCATCCCTGTGCTGGCCTAATGACCAACTCACTACACTACAGCAAGGGATTGCTGGGAGGGAAAGCGGTCTGACCTCGTTGGCAGTTGAAAGCAGTTGCCGTTGGCAGTGTAGGAAAAAGAAGACAGAGACCATTTTAACCAAATATCAAAAGCCCCTCGAGCGAATTAACCAGGTCTTACTCCTCTTTGTAGGCTCCACATTGCCTAGAGAACGCCCCATACTCAAAAAGCAATAATAAAAGGTACAATAATAGCAATACCGTGCATTGGTATAAACGTTTATAATTTTCAGAATGTTCATATGCATTTAACATTTTTGGTTCTCAAGACAACCCTGTGAGGTAACCAGAAATAATTATCCCCACTTTACAGATGAGGGGAAGATACAAGACAAATTAAGTAACTTCTAAAACACAGACAAACAGCCAGGCAGGACTGGAACTTAGCTGAATGAAAACATGAACTGTTAATTATTGCAATTTAACAAACAAAGCTTGGAGCTTTTATTTTTTCTGTCAGTGCTTAGCACAAGGTTGAGCTAGAGGAACTATGCTGTTGACTGACTGAGTGAATGAATGAATGAGTGTGTGCCTTTCCCAGGGTAGACATTCAAAAATCGTACTTTAAATTGCTAATCTAGCTTCCTTTTACTAACAGTCCCTGGAAAGAGAACCAAGAGCCACCTCTGCTACTGCAAGGCTGAGTTAGACCCAGAATGGCCCCTCCGGGGGGAAACAGGCCCAGAGAGAGGCAGCCGTAGCCCAAGGTCACAGAGCTGGAGCTGGAACTCCGGTCTCTAAATTCTCCTCCAACGTCTCAGGTCTTGGGTTAGGCGTGAGTGGCTTCCTCCTTCCCGTGCTTTCAGACCACTGTTCCCCGCCTTCCTCCGGGCAGAACTGCAAGTGGGAAACGCCATCCTTTTCCCTCACGTCGTTCCCTCCGCCTCCTGCTTTCACTGTGCACCTGCCACTCTCTGAACCCTGTCCAGCAGGCCTGGGGCTTTCTGGAATGGAGTAAAACCCACGGCCAGGTGGTGCCCCAGCAGAGACACCAGCGCTCCTGCCCCAGGGTGCGCCGCCACAAGGCCTGCACACAGCCCTCAAAATAACCTCCGCCTTGAAAGGCGGCTGGGCTCTCTTTCCCCAGCTCACTTGAGAGGCCACAGGGCCGAGGAATCCACTGTATACTTGACATCACAGGAGCACTCAAACGTGTTATCTCAGAATTTCACAATCTCACAATCAGAGCATCCTAGGGATAGGAAGTGTTCTCCCAGAATTTTAGGATCCTAAAACTCCAGACTCACCAAATTTTAAAAGCTTGGATGCTTAGAGTAATGGAATCTAGAATTTGAGAGCCATAACCCCACAGTCACCTTTGCAAATAAACACGCTGAGACCCAGTAGAGATGATTCTGTCAAGGAGTGACTTACCCAAGGGGAAAATTGATCCTTGGTCCACAACTGGGTGCATTTCCTGCTCCTCTCCCAACTCCCCTGTGTCCTCACCCAGCCCTGCTGGGCTCTTGCCCTTACTACTTCCTTAGGAAACTCACTCTGTGCCTTCATGGCATGAATGGCTTTTCTCAAACAGCTTTCATAGCTGTTTCTTGAATTTAAACCTGTTCAACATTCTCCCATCTTAAACAAACCAAGCTTCATCCTCTTGAGCTACCATTGCTTCTTCCCTGCAAGGTCTCCTCTCCTCCCCTTCTCCCTACTGCAATCTGACTTTGTCTCTGCCATTCCGCGGAGGTTAACAACAACCACCTGTTTGTCACTAAACTCAGTGGACACCTTTCAGTCCTGCTCCTGTTGGGCCACTCTGCAGCAGCTGGCCCTGCGGATGCTGCCCCTCTGTGCCAGGACATCACATCACACCCATCGGGCTTCCTCCTCCTCTCTGGCTGCTCCTTCTCAGCTGGCTTTGTGGGGTTCCATCCCCAGCACCCTTCTCTTCCTCCTCTTTCTACTCTCCCTAGAGTGATTGCAATCTTCCTGGTGGCTCGATTTACTTGTTCCTACCTCCTAAATGCCTCCCTGAAACTCAATGCTTCCTTCTGAGCTCTAGACTGGTGTGGCTGGATGACTGTGTTTGTCACTGGATGGTGAGCCTCTGGTGGGCACAGGACCAAGCACGGTGCCTGGCACATGCAGACACTCAGCATGCGTTTGGTAAATGGAAAAAATGGGACAAGAGTTGCCATCCATTATCATTCAAGAGTTTTCTATATCAGGTGAGACTTGTACGCGGCAGGGAACTATAGTCAGCTACTCGGAGAACTATAAGTTACTAGAGCCCGAGGAGATTTAGGAGACCGTCTGTAACCCAACCCGTCATTGTACTGATAAGGCAACTGAGGTCCAGAAGGGTTAGGCGACTTGTCTCCAAGGCCGCACAGTAAGTGAATGGCAGGGCCAGGACTCTCATCCCAGCACGTCGCAGCTCACATAGGAAAGGGCACTTTGGGGTGTTCCCGCCCAGGATGGCGCTGCAGGAGGAGAAGACAGGAAGGTAGGAGAGGCATGCTGTGTACACGGGCCATGACAAATGTAAACCCAGATGTAAGTCCAGAAAGTCCAAAGGCACAATGTCCTACGCAAATCTTACTCGATCGTTGTCTGATCCAACACACCGGTGACAGGGATCCCGTAAAACTGCTGCATAGTGGAGACTGCTGACTGTAAGGCCTTCCCTGAGTGCAACGCGGATGCCCGGGAGTCGTAGGGAAGCAGGTAGCCGTAGGACTTCAACCAGTTCTGAAAGGCACGTGAGAGAAAAGGATGCGTTAGCAGGAGAAGGCTCTGTTCTACCTGAGATTTGCCCTTAAAACTAGGGATCATTTTACCCAAGCGACTCGTGAACTCATGCTCTGGTTTCTTCCTCTATTCCTCAGACACTGTCAAATTAATCTCCAGAAAACACAGCTCTTACTGGCTCACTCTCCTGCTATGAACCTTTCCTTGAGTCTCTACTGGCAATGGAATAAAGATCGAATTT
This sequence comes from Lepilemur ruficaudatus, assembly GCA_963574885.1. Taxonomy (NCBI): domain Eukaryota; kingdom Metazoa; phylum Chordata; class Mammalia; order Primates; family Lepilemuridae; genus Lepilemur; species Lepilemur ruficaudatus. Next base: position 17,172 of record CAUYRT010016084.1, on the reverse strand, counting down.
GAATTCAGAGCTTGCCACTACCCTGCCTTTTTACTTATTTATTCAGTGCTTTCCACTGATATCAGACTCGACACGCAAGAGCACAAGAACAGTTGATTCTCTGAAGTACGGTGGTCTCTGGAAAATGTTGTGCCAACCAGAAACCCATTGTGTCTACAGAGTCTGATGAAGAATCATTTTGCAGAGTATCTACTGGTAAGAGATTATATGCAACCTTTATTGCTAATCTCTCCTAAAAAGCAAGCCATTATAAATAACTATAAATGAACAAAACATTGTATTATTTTATTTAAATATAAACAATATGTGCATAGAAAAAATCTAGAAGGGTACACATACAAATTAATATTTATGCAGGAGAATTCCTTGTTTTTAGGAAATACACAATGAAGTATTCAGGCTTACATAAGGGTGTATGACGTCTGCAACTTATTCTTGAATGGATTCAGAAATACATATATGTAGAGAGAGACAGAAAAGGAGAAAAGAGAAAGATAGATAAAGCAAATGTAGTAAAATGTTAGCAGTCGGGGAATCCGGGTGAAAGGTATTCAGGAATTCATTTTTCCTATTTTTGAAAACTTTTCTGAAAGTCCAAAATGATGTCAAAAAAATTTTTTTAAATAAAGAATTAACTGTGATAGTCTCCTTTGGTTACAGTATCATGGGTACTTCTTTTTTTTGTGTGTGTGTGCTTTTCTGTTTTCTGACTTATGCATGGAATTTTTTTATTTTTTAAAGGAGACTAACTTTATCAGGGCAAGAGACTCTGAAAGAAGCTTGGGTGAAGGAGCCCAAACAAGCAACGGATATGAAGGATGTAACGGTGATTACTCCCGCCAAAAAGCAGGAGGGGATGGAAACCCGAAGAAATGAGAGCATCAGGAAACACCTGTGGCATCAATTGGCAAATGAGGAAAACATCCACGTATTTCCTGAGCCCACAAGCGTTGCCGGGAGCACTCCCATATGCCCGGCTCGAAGCTAGTAACCGTTTCCCATCCTCAGAGACTTATCCTGGGCACCAAGTGAGCTAATGAAGGTATGACTTCCTTCCTGTCTACAGCTTTTGTTTCCTGTTTCTATATTAACAGGCTTATTATGGCTGTGTCTTTTATTATCATGAGTCAGATCAAACCATTTTTGGAAGGCGACAGAGCAGAAACTATAAATAAGTTATTATTTATTTCACCAAAGTTGACTATAACATCTTTACTGCCTTGCGGTAAAATCCATCTGACGATTAAAAACAAAATTGTCAAAATAAGAAAGCCTTAAACATCCACAACAGAGCAACAACCTTAGCTCTCTCACATTTGGTATCTAAAACATGTTTTTCATTCTGAATGATGGCACGGAATATCAATACTTCTTGCAGTTCCCTAAACATCGATTCTCTTTCATGCCTTCGTGTTTTTCCCTCCGCCTAGTATACTTCTTAGTTTGCCAAAAATTTTTCACATTTTAAAGTTCAGCCCATAAATTACTACCTCTGGAAGGCTTCCCTGGCTTGCGGAGCTAAGTTATTTTCTCCCTCTTCTGTGCTCCCCACCCCGTCACTACAAGTATTATAGATCTTGTAATATTGGGCTCTAACCTTACTTATCACTCTCCTCCAGACTCTAAGCTTCTCAAGGGAAGGGTCCATATCTTACGCATCTCTATACACCCATGGCCCCGGACAGTGCTGGACACACATTCGTACCAAGCATTCGTACCACATTCTCTCAGCCTCTCACAGCCAGGATGTCACGTTATGTTCCCTTTCTTTATGGAAACTTTAATTAAAAACTTTTGAATTTGAATAAACAGGGAGGTATAGTGGGAAAGAGACATACAGCCCTGAGATCTAATCCTGGCTTCACTTCCTGGCTATGTGGCCCTGGGAAAACTGAGCTTCAGTTTCCTTGTTTGTAAAATGTAAATAATAATTCCTCCTCCACGGGGCTGTTGTGAGGATGAAATGAATGATTACACCTGACGCCTGACATGTAGCAATCACTCAGAAAGTGTTTGCTATCCTTTCAGATGGTGTTTCTGTCACTTTTGTGAAACTGAGGAGGAAAACAGGGTTTGACTCCTTCTCTGCCTTTTGAAATCTAGTCATGCTGCCCTCTCACGTGCTCCCTGGACCAGGACCCTGTCTTCGTGGGTCCCACGGAGGGGAGTCCATCCTTCACGGTCAAGTCCATGGACATGCCCAGCCCTCACGGAAGCCTGGGAGCACTGCCTAGGGTCTGGGGCTGAGAGGACGTGGAGGAACGATGGCTAAAGTGAACTGTACCCTCTTCACTCTCTCACTCACCTTTCTTAGGACCCAACACAATCACTTTCTACAAGACTTTAGCTTGAAGAAAACACTTTCCCGACAGGAGATTCTGCTTGCTTTAAGGTATACGAAAAGAAGCACCGGGTAGCCCAATACTTTTCCCTTGTGGGCCTTTTTGCCAGGAACCTGTCAGCCAAATTTATGGCTTAAGCATTGAGCACAGGGATGCTTGGAAGTAACTATTACTTTTTTCATTTTTCAGACCACTAAGTTATGTTTCATCCTTAAAAGACTTACTTAAAAAACATGTTTTAATCTTCAAGTTGCCTGACGCCATTCCAAAAAGAGGTGTGGTACAAATCTAAAATATATCCAATTCCTCCCTATCTGTCAACAGACTCTATTAGTTCTCTAGAAAGTCCGACTCAGATGAACACAGCGTTGGGCAACGGCGAGGGAAGGGCCTTTGCGCAGATACTGCTGACAGACCAGTCAGCCAATGCGGTATTTTTTGAGCACCCACCTCTAAGGTAGCGTGGAATTTAAGACTCCTCTCCCCTCCAGCACGCACTCCTGCTTCTGGTAGGAAGTAGGGAACAGGGAACCTTCCACATAAACCCACTTCAGCCTTCTCAGGCTTTGGGGAATGAAAAGTAGCTCCTTGTCAGTAAAGGTCTGGCAACCTGGTTTCACCCAGCTCCTCTGCTGGGATACGCAAGCAAGGAGCATCTCAGAGGCAACCAGGACCCACCAGGAAGGTCACAGAGTCTGTCTCAGCACCATCAGGAGTCAGGCTCTAAGGACTCAGGTCATAGGCAAATGTCTGGGTCAGCACCAAACATTGGAGTGGACCAGACACACGGTGGGGGTGGGGGGAGTGTTGGTGCCTTCTCTGAGCTCTGATTCCCTCCTGGGTTCACTGCGGACAAGCCTCAGGGCTCAGGCGCAAACTCCTAAGAGGGGAAATAGGAGGGGGAGGGGTTGGTCAAATGACAGCATCTAAGCCAGGGAATAGGGCATTGAGATGGGACTTGGCAGAATGTGCATGTGTGTGCATGTGTGTGTGTGTGTGTGTGTGTGTGTGTGTCAGAAGGGAGGAGGCTAAGTAAGATGGATTAGGGGTCTGACCATTCCACTTTCCAATGTTTAACCCTGTCTCTGCCACTCCCTTGCTCTGTGACCCAAGCAATCCTTTCCCTGGGCAGAAGCCTCTGAGGCTGGAGCAAGTGTCCTACACTCCAGTCACACCAATATTCCAAACTCCTTGCCCGCTCACACTTCCAGGCTGTTTCTGCTGCCTCTGAAGCCCATTCTCTTCATGCATGTTAGCAAACTGCTACTCATCCTTCAAGGTCTAGCTCAAATGTCCCCTGCTTTGTTAAACCTTCCCTAGTTCTCCCCGGCAGAGCTAGTGGCTACCCTCGTTACTCCTGTTGTACTTTGCACACACTACTCGAACACAGCTTCCACAATGTATCATGTCCATTGGTTGATTATGTCTATTTTCCACACTAGATTGGGTTCCTGGGGACCTAAGACTGTGCCATAGTTATTTTTGTATCTGTTACAGCACTTAGCACAGTGCCTGGCACAGTAAATAATCACTGAGCTCATGAATGAATGAGTGAATGAATGAACAGTTGGTCTAGGAGGCACTGCCTGGGTACCAAGGAAGGGATTTCATCTTGGGAAGGTTTAATGACTACTACACACCATTAAAGCACCAAGCACAATTCCTGGTATCTATTAGAGGTTTCAAAAAAACATCTGCTGAAATTCAATCTATTGTGGTTTGACTTCCGTGCTTGATGAAGCAATAGGTCCCACTGTACCATTGGAAAAGAAGATAAAATCCACTAGCAGAAAAAAAGCCCCATTCAGTTTTAAACAGAATGACCTTGCTTTCATCTTTTTACACCTGGATCCATTAATCAATCACCAGCCACGTTAGATCTAAGCTTTACAGCTCAGTTAACCAACTCTAAGATGTCTGTCACCCTTTAAGTGCTGAAAGAGGTGTAAACCCAGAGGAAAGTGAGAAAAGTCTGAGTGCTAGCAGGGACCGAAATAGCTGGGCTGGACCAAAGATGTGGAGATCACAGACCACACCCTGCGATTGGTCTGCCGGCCTGGAGGCGGGATTTTGGTTCCTGAGAAGCCAAAGCTGAGACATTCAGGAGTGGTGGCAGGGAAAGGAGAGAGCAGAGAATGACAAGGAGAAAAAAATGTGGACGGAAGAGGGAAGAGAGCAGCAGACAGCAGAGGCGGTGGTGAGATTAGAAGTGGCGATGAGGGTGGCGGGAGGCAGATCCCGGGCAGGGCTGCCAAGTGCTCCCGGGAAACAGAGATGGCCGTGGGGAGGGCAGGGGAGAGCACCAGTCGAGATATCCCGGTCTCCAGTGGGGACTGGGGAGCATCGCTCCTGGGTCGGGGCGGGAGCCTCCACCAGACCGTGCAGGCCTGGGGAAGGGCGGGAGAATGCTCAGGGCCAAGTGTGTGATCAGACATGAAGGGGACATGAAGCCTACAAAGGAGGACCAGGCAGGAACGTGTCGAATATAGAAGCATGGGCTAGAACGAGGAAGAAAGAGTAAAAGATGCTGATCAAAGAACGTGGGCCACCGACGTCATAATCTAAGGTGATAATGTGAGCAACAGGAACAGGACACTGGCCTCAACATGCATGGGAGTTTCAAGCCCAGGTCTAGGGCTTTTATATGTAGAGGGACAGGGACAAACTGGAGCTTGACTACAGGACAGCGGCCAGGAGAGCGAGGGGACTAGGAACCATGTCCTGGGAGGACGGACGAGGGATGTTTAGGTTGCAGAGGAGAGGAAACATGAAGGAGAACATTCTGCTTGGTACAGAGGGCGAAACTGAGACCAGAATGAGAGACTGCAGGACATGGATCTTGACTTATAAGAAACACCTTTTTTTTTTTTTTTTAAGAGACACCGTCTCACTTGTCACCCAGGCTAGAGTGCAGTAGCGTCATCACAGCACACTGTAACCTTGAACACTTGGGTTTAAACAATCCTTCTGCCTCAGCCTCCCCAGTAGCTGGGACTGCAGGCACACACCACCACGCCTGGCTAATTTTTAAATTTTTTGTAGAGACGGGGTCTCGCTATGTTGCTCAGGCTGGTCTTAAACTCCTGGGCTCAAGTGATCCTCCTGCCTCAGCCTCCCAAAGTGCTGAGATTACAGGCGTGAGCCACCGCGCCCGGCTCCAAAACAATTTCTTAACAGTCAGAGATGTTCTAATTATAATAACCATGATAATAGCTACTGTTATTAGACCGCCTACTGTGTTCCGGGCATTGTGCTAGGCACTCTCGAATGCAACAACTCTGCCCCCAGGTAGGAATTATGATTCCCGATTTGCAGATGAGGAGACTGAAGTTCAGAGGGGTTAAGTAATTACAATCAGCCCTCCATATCCATGGATGTGGACCCTATGGATGCAGAACCTGCAGATACAGAGGCTTTACGGGATTTGAGCACACGAGGACTTGGGTATCCATGGGGCCCTGGAACCTATCCCCCATGGATACCAAGGGACGACTGCACCCAGAGCCCCAAAGCTAGCAAGTGGCAGGATTCAGGCATTCCGTGCTGTGAGGCCATAGGACAGGCAGCCCTTTCCCCTCCCAGGACTTCTTGTACCTCACACCCCTAAAGTGCAATGTCTTACCTCAGATCAGAGAGAGCTCAACGACCTATGCTATGTCATGGGATGGCACTGTCACCTGCCCAGTTATCTGAACTAGCAGCCTCACATGACCCTCCCCTTCCTGCACCCCCCACATCTAGTCTTTTACCCCAGAACAGTTGGTTCTACCTCCTAACACCAAATGTTTGGCTCTGTCCATTCATTCATTCTATGAATCGTTATTGAGGACCTACTATGTAGCAGGCGCGAGGGCCCTGAACACAAACTCCCTCGTTACTTGCCAGTTACAGTCTAGTGGGAGAGGCCATGGTGCTAAGTGCCATGAGGAACAGAGCAGGTTAAGGAGATAGACAGGGACGGGTCAGGGAAGGTCTCTGAGGAGGTGACATTTGAGCAAGAGGCCTGGACGAGGGGAGACTGTGGGCCACATGGCTTCCAGGAAAAGTGTTCCTGGAAGAGGGAACAGGAAGTGTGAGTGCCTTGAGGTGGCTTCAAGGGCTTTCCGTCTCTTTAATCCAGGGCCTTTGTGATTGGCCCCTGACCCTTTACCCATTCCTTGCCTAGTGTTCCACGTTCCAGTGAGTTCTGTTTCTTCCAAACCCTGATGTATACTGTTCCTTCTCTCTAGCTCACTCTCCCCGCTCTCTCTGGTGAAGCCTTCCTTGACCCCTCACATCTACACCAGGGGTTCCTCCTGCAGTCCCTGTCCGGGCCCCATCCTCCTCCTTGTCTCAGTTCTTACCGCACTGCATTGTAATCACATGTTCAATTACCTGTCTCCTCCTCCTGGCTACAAAATGCGTGTCGTTCCTCCTCACCATCCTAACCCCAACGCCAAGCGCAGGGCCTGGCAGGACCGGGAAGAAATGGACATGTTATGTTCAATATCGCCTATAATTTACTAAGGCAGGAAGTATGTCGCCCACTTAGAAAAGCCTCCTAGTAGCACGGGCTCAATAGCCAGCCCGTGCCCTCTGTGCCTCGGCTCTGCCGCCACGTCCGGGTCCTTCACCTATACGTCGCCTTGGCCGATCCTAACGTTGGCAGACGGTCCATCAGCAGCGTCAGTCCCAACATTGAGATTCTATCACGTCACCGTATACCAGCGTGAAGGTGGCCTAAGGTCATCCTTCCCCACCCACTGCTATGTTATAGCTTAGTCCCTATAACTGGGTTTTTGCATCAGTTTCTCTGTCTGGTGCTCAAGTCCTAAACTGAGATCGTTATGACCCTAGTATGTTTCTCAAGGTTTCAGATTCCCTGCCTGGTTCTCAGACAGCCTCCTCCAGAGACTTAAACAGTGCTCCCTATACACCTGGGAGTGGGATGGGGTCCTATCTGAAAAGACAGGTCACTGGGACCAAGATGTCGCCACACACCAAATATTGCCTAACTTTTTTCTTTCCAAATGACCTAACTTCTTTAGGCAAGGGTTGTGTCCAGGCACTGTGGCTCACGCCTGTGATCCCACCACTTTGGGATGCTGAGGCAGGAGGTTTGCTTGAGGTCAGGAGTTTGAGACAAGCCTGAGCAACACAACAAAACCTCATCTCTACAAAAAATGTAAAAATTAGCCAGGCATGGAGGCACGTGCCTGTAGTCCTAGCTACTGGGGTAGCTAAAATAATGGCCCTTCGAAGATGTCTACATCCTAATCCCTGAAACCTGTGAACATGCTACCTGGCAAAAGAGACTTTACACATAATAATAAGTTAAGGACCTTCAGATGGGGAGATCATCCTGGATTACCCAGGTGGGACTAACGGAATCACAAGCATCCTTATAAGAGGGAGGCAGGCGGGTCAGCGTCAGAGGAGGAGATGTGAGACAGAAGTAGGGGCTGGAGTAATGCCGGTGCTAGAAGGGGCTACAAGCCAAAGACTGTGGGTAGCCTCTAGAAACTGGAAAAGGCAAGGAAGGGATCCTCCCTTAGAGCCTCCAGAAGGAACACAGCCCTGCCAACACCTTGATTTTATGTATGTACATATTAAAACAGGGTCTTTCTCTGTTGCCCAGGCTGAAACGCAGTGGCACGATCATAACTCACTACAATCTCGAACTCCTGGGCTCAAGCAATCCTCCTTCCTCAGCCTTCCCAGCAGCTAGGACTACAGGTATGTGCCATTATGCCCAGCTGATTTAAAAACAAATTTTTAAGAGATGGGTCTTGCTATGTTGCCCAGGCTGGTCTCAAACTCCTGGCCTCAAGTGATCCTCCCACCTTGGCCTCCCAACGTGCTGGGATTATAGGAATGAGCCACTGCACCCAGCCAACACCTTGATTTTAGTCCCATAAGATCCATTTTGTACTTCTAACCTCCAGAAATGTAAGATAATAACTTTGTTTTGTTTTAAGACACTCATTTTGGTTATTTGTCACAGCAGCAATAGGAAATTAATACGTGCACATAAAGCATTTAGCAGATTCTAGCACATAGTAAGTGTTCTCGCTATGCTATCATCTGTATTCCTGTTCCCACACTTCTCAGCGATGGAGTGACCACCACTTTTGGTCACTGAGCCAGACCAAATCATTAGGTCTCTGTGGTGGCTCCTCAAAGTCACTCCTCAGGGATCAGCATCATCCCTGTGTTAGTTCCCTCCAACTCTTGTCCCACCTAACCCCTGCTTCCTCCTCTGCCCATACGACGGAGGCTCCAGCCTTGATGCTGAGCACGCCTGAGTTATAAATGACTTTTACAGTTTCATCCTGGGCATACCCATTCAGGTAGCTAGAAAATGCACTGGTCAACAATACTTAGAGATCATCTAATTTAACATGCTTGTTTTGTAAAAGAGAAAAATAAAACTCAGGGAGGGGAAATAACTTATCCAAAATCACAAAGCAAGTTGGTAGGGAAACCAGAAAAGGAGCCAAGCCTCCCTGCCTCCCAAGGAGGGCTCTTTCTGTCATGCTACACCCTCCACGCTAGCTCTGGTTTGCCTCCAAATACTGTTTCTTTCTTTTTTTCTTCCTTCACTTACAGCCAATCTAAAAAGGGCCCTCAGGATCGCCCACAATGCCCAGCTTAGCTTCTTGACAAACACCTTCATGGCGCAGCATTGCCTGTTGGCTGCCATCGGCTCTGGAGTGGGTGGTAAGTGCACTAGCGGGAATTCCCTGGCGCTCCGCACAATGTCCTTGGCCCACTCCCAGGAGGCCACCGCAAGCCAGATAATCACCATGCCCGGGGAGGTGGCACCTTTGGGGTTTTGGGTCAGCACTGGGATGTCCAAGTTTTCCGATTCTGGGGAGGCCTCTGCCTGAGCCAGGAGTGTGGCCATGGTCCGGTTCACTCTGAGAGGGGAGGAGCCTTAGTCTTCCTCACCCTTTCCTACGCCCTCCTGCAAGCCTGCCGCAGTTCTCTGTCCCTTGAGGCTTGCTGTCTTGAAGAGTTAAGAGGAGGGAAGGGAGGAGGGAAGACAAAGACCCAGGGGTTAGTGGTTAGTGTTTCTTAACACTAACAGGGAGGTGGCTGAAATCTGTAACTCCCTAAGCAATTACATAAAGTTTGATTACTTCAGCTTAAGTGGACTGAGTGTGAAAGCCAGTGTTACAGTCCAGCTTCCTTAGCATGACACTCAACTAGGCTCACAATCTGATGCCAGTGCACCTTTCCAGCCCTGTCTGCTGTCCTGTACCTCCTACCCTTAACTGCCCACCCCAAGTACCCCAACCTCTAGCCACACTGACCTGCTTGTGCTGCCTGAACACATCCTGCAGATTCCTACCTCTGGGCCTTTATTTCATTCCCTCTCCTGGGAATGACCTTCCCACATGTATTCTGGCCTCTCCCTCTCCATATTAGATACCCTTCAAAATGTGACTTGAATACCGCTTCACCAGGGAGGGCTGTCTTTCCAGGGCTAAATGGACATCCTCTGTGCTCCCAGTGGCATCACCTGCATCCCCATTCATAGCATACTTCCTATGACATTATAAGTCATGGTTTACACACCTGCTGTCCCCCTGGAGCTCTTCCTCATGGAGCTTACGGCCTGGTGGGGGAGCTAGACCTAGAAATGCTAAACACTTCACTACAACTGTGACATGTGGCGTGAAAGAGGAGGACTAGGTGCTGTGGGAGTGTAAGACAGGCGATATAGGCTGCTATGTCAGGGATGGCCTCCTGGAGGACACCACCGACATCTTAGCTGACACCTGTGAACGAACAGAGGAGGCGAGGTGAAGGCCAAGACTGAGCATTCCGGGAAAAAGACTATCTATTGAATTCCTGAACGGGCAGGAGCGTGCATATTAGAAAAAGAGAAGGAAAACCAGGGTGACTGGAGCCTAGTGACCCGTGGGGAGAGGGGTGGTATAAAAGGAAGCCAGGGAGGCAGGAAGGACTCAGTCACGCAGGGCCCCGTGCTGGGCTCAAGGGGCTTCTACTTCCATGTGCATCTGAAATTTTTCCATAATAAAAATTAAAAGGAAGAAGTAATAGTAGTATAGTAATAATAGTTTAGTCTTTGTCCTAAAAGACATTGTAAGCAAGTTGAGGGTGGGAGTGACACGATCAGATTTTTGGTTTGTTTTTAAATTGTTTTATTAATAACTCAATCATTCAAAAAGGCATAAAAATACAAGAAATACTAGATAATCGCCAATCGGCTTTGTCAAATCTTAGTTTTTGCTATATTGGCTTCAGATGTAACTGACTCCCACCTAGGTTTACTTTTAAAAGGTCACTCTGGCTGCCGTGTGGAGAAGGATTACAGGCAGGCGGGAGAGGCGGAGCAGGTGGGAAGTTTCTGAAATCCAGAAGAGAGATTGTGGAAGTTTGGTCTCAGGTGGAGGTGGAGAGAAGCGGACACAGGAGAGATCTATTCAGGAGGTGGACTCGCCGGGGCTTGGCAATTGATTCCGTGAGGCAGAGGATGAGAGAAAGGTAAGAGCCAACTCCTCCCTTTCTGGCCTGGTGTTTTGGGGGCACATAAGTGTTTGTGGGATGGAATTGAGTTTTAAAATTATTGCTAACAAAAGTTGTTAATAACAATGCCTTTCTTTCTTGTACGTACTTTGTTATATATAACATGTATAATCTTTGGGAAAATGTTATCTTTACATATATGTGACTTTGCTGCTATCCTGTATGTCATTGAAACCTAGTTCTAAGTTGCCTTTAAAAACAAATGCACAGGGCCGGGCACGGTGGCTCATGCCTGTAATCCTAGCACTCTGGGAGGCCAAGGAGGGAGGATTGCTTGAGCTCAGGAGTTTGAGACCAGCCTGAGCAAGAGCGAGACCCAGTCTCTACTAAAAACAGAAAAATTAGCCGGTTGTAGTGGCCTGTGCATGTAGTTCCAGCTACTCGGGAGGCTAAGGTAGGAGGATCGCTTGAGCCCAAGGGTTTGAGGCTGCAGTGAGCTATGATGACTCCACTGCAGTAGACCCCGGGTGACAGAGTGATACTCTGTCTCAAAAAAACCCCAACCAAACAAAAAAACTAAACCAAGAAAACAAAACAAATGCATGGAGTAATGATGAAGAAAAACTAGTAAAGAACTTGAATAGAATCAATCCTGAAGTCCAGAGAAACCAAATGATTGGTTCCAAAATCTCTCAGCAGGGAGGGCCAGAGCTGGAATTCACACCTATATCCACACACTACTCCCTAAAATGTGCACTCGGCCCTACGTTGTGTTAATAAAGCTTGAAAGGAGCCAGGAGCCAGAATAACTCAGGAACAAGACCCAGTCCCTCCGCCGCCTCCACACGGCTCTGAGCAGGTCACTTCTCTGCTCAGACACCTTTAATGACTCCCCTCAGCCTTTGGATAAAAGCCAACTGCACAATCTGCTCTCGGCCTCCCTTTCTAGCCTCTCCTCCTTATGTGCTCTTACCGGAAACAGCAAGTAACTAGATGCTCCAGGCACAGCAAATTATCCCGTTTCCTAAACATGCCATGCACTTTTGTGGAGCGACAGTTTGTGTTTTTCCTTCTGTTTGGACGGCCCCGCTCACCATTCTCCATCCTTCTCCTCCCTTGAAGGTTCTTCTCAGGTCCCACCTTCTCCCCGAAGCATTCTCTGACTGAGGTTGGGGAACCTCTTATCCTGCTTCAGTGCTTCCCCATGCCTTGTTTACCCCTCAGCCTGCATTCATTTACCCTTCAAAAAAGGGCGCTGACTTGTGTGTGCCAAGCACTAGGCAGAGAAGTTGGTGGGGGACACGGACAATAAAAGCAATTTAAAAATATTTATCACATGCCTAGAATGTCTGTCAGGCACCAGGGAGATATTGGCTGCCCTCTATTCCTCCTGTTTTGAGTTCAAACATTACCATTTTATAAGGCTAGGCATTTCCTAAGATTAGCCGTTTTGGTTCAATTGTAATTTACTTTTATTAGTTCTAAAATTAACTCTTTTGGCCAGGCGTGGTGGCTCACACCTGTAATCCTAGCACTCTGGGAGGCCGAGGCGGGAGGATCACTCAAGGTCAGGAGTTCGAGACCAGCCTGAGCAAGAGCAAGACACCGTCTCTACTAAAAAAATAGAAATTAGCTGGACAACTAAAATATATATTTAAAAAAATTAGCCGGGCATGGTGGCACATGCCTGCAGTCCCAGCTACTCGGGAGGCTGAGGCAGGAGGATCACTTGAGCCCAGGAGTTTGAGGTTGCTGTGAGCTAGGCTGACGCCACGGTACTCTAGCCCGGGCAACAAACAGAGTGAGACTCAGTCTCAAAAATAAATAAATAAAACTCTTTCAAGGACTGGCGTGGGACATATACTTGAAAGTAGAGAAGTTTGGCTAAAAGGTTATTACAATAATCCAGAACAGGAAACTTTCCTGTAGAGAGGAGAGCACTGAGTCCAAGGACTCCACCTTCTGGTCCTTGCTTTACTGTTTATTAGCTACACGTGGGTCCCTGGATAAGGTGATGGGTCATGTCACCTCTTTGAGTCTCTGAGTCACCTCTCTTGAGTCATCTATAAAATGAAGAGAATATTCTCCTTATCTACCTCATGCTGTTGCTGCCAGGACCAAATAGGGCCACATACATGAAGGCATCTGGAAAGGACAAAGCACCTTATAGACATACAGCGCTATTAAATAGGAAAACCTACAGTAACAATAAATATGAGAAAATGAATTTAAAAATACGGCAGACTAGATTCAGCTTATATAAAAGGAAGAACTTCTTAACAGTGAGAATTTATTTTCCAGACAAGAATGAAGATCTACTGGAGACCATGATCACAATGAAAGGATTTGGGGGCTTGGGAATATGTTTCTTAATTACATCCCCTACCCCAGCTCATTCAGGGCTCTAGCCTTCCTTGACTACAGGTGCAAACCAAAGAATGTTCTTCATCTGCCCAGAACAAATCATTCAAAACCAGTCTCAAGGGCAGAAATCCATATGCCCTGGGTCTAGGAGTCACATTCTGTAACTGGTGTGGCCTGTGCTAATGGGCTTGTCTCTTTCTGCCTGATCTGACCTTCCTCAGAATCAAGTTGGAAACTGGGAAGGCCAAAAAACTATGTGAGGGGCATTCTACTGAGATAATAAGAGAAGGGTGCTTTTAACAAGTCAAATGCAGGAAGCCAATTAGAGAATCAGTAAGGCCCCCTGATGTGCAAAATACAAAAGAAAGCAAATGAGAAGACACACTGAGTCAATTTTTTTTTGGCTTGGTAATGAAAGATCAGAGATATGAAATAAAAACCCAACAATATAATGAAAAATGCTTTTAATTTAGAAGTCAGGAGAACTTGGAAAGCTCTACCATGGTTCTGAATCACCGACTATTAAATTTTGTGCCCTTGGGCAACTCAAGGCAATTCAAGAAGTATCAAGTAAGTGCTAGTGTGAGCACTGGGTGATCTCTAAGGTCAAGGCTACCTCTCAATTCCTTTCTATTGTACGTCACTACCATTAGATGACAACCTACCTAAAGAAATTACGAAAGAACTAAAGGGTGAAATTGTGGAAACACTGTCAAAAGGAATGACCTCTATTTCCACTGAAGGAAGGACAGGTGGGCAGTGAGTCCTGTCCCTAAGAAAGGTCTCAGATGAGAGCTTGATACCCACACACCCATGAGTGCCTATTTCAGATCCTGGTAACTTTTTGACTTAAGGGATAAAGAGCAGAATCATGGAATGCTCATTGAACACTTCATGGTGAGCACTGAGAGTTGGGGATTGTGTTAGATCTAAAAACATAAAGCATTTTGGTTGGGGAAAGCCCTGCCTAGGAACCACAACTCCCCCCTCCAATAATGTTTAAGTATTTAAAAAAGATAAATGACAAACTGGCTGGGGCTGCCTCAAAGTGTTACCCCAAGAAGAGAGAAATGATGATGACTAGAGCAATCAGGGAAAGTTTCCTGGAGAAGCAGGGCTTGAGCTGAAACTTCAAGGAAAGCTTTCAGATGAATGGGTGAGGGTGCAGAAGTAAACAGCATGTGACAATATCCAGAGAAACACGGGTAGCTTGTCTTAGGATAAAGGAGAGACAAGCTCATCTGCAGTAAGGATGCATTATCCATAAGCAGTGGGAAATACGGCCCACTAATGGGGAGGTAGGGTGGAGTCAGATTCCAGAGGCCTTAAAAGACAAAGGAGTAAGCAGCATTATCTGCCGGCTTAAAAGCAACAATATTTCTGTAAGGTTTAAATCATGTGATCCACCAGTGTTCTATGAAAGGATAATTTGGCACAAATTGTTGAGAGAAAATTTTGGAAATAATTCGTCTTTCAGAACATATTAGACATTTAAAATGGAGTCATTGTGGAATTAAGGGTGGTGGTCTTTATCAGGGCCTGAGAGCTCAGAGATAGAAAATAAGAAATGGTCACGTTTCCGAATGAAAGGGGATTAAGAGTATAGGGGACCCCTATACTGGCTTGAATTTTTTATAAGTGATCCAGAAGAAATAGAACAAAGTAAAAATTTCAGGGCTGCAGATCATATGAAGCCCTTTCAGACAGGGAAATGCTATGCCCAAAGAGAGAGAAGGGAAGAAGAGGGGTGGGGAGGACAGAGAGAGAGCACGCCAACGCAGCACAAGCACTGGAAGGAAGGAAGGTACTAAGTACCATGCGAAATGGCAGATAAACGTCAACGTGGGGCAATG
This sequence comes from Lepilemur ruficaudatus, assembly GCA_963574885.1. Lineage (NCBI taxonomy): Eukaryota > Metazoa > Chordata > Mammalia > Primates > Lepilemuridae > Lepilemur > Lepilemur ruficaudatus. The sequence goes on along the minus strand of CAUYRT010016084.1, from coordinate 2,138 downwards.
TAAGGTAACGCACGTTGATAAAAATAATCCACATGTTGGGTGTTGTATTCCAGGTGATCAGTTTTGATCCAGGAAAAGGATCAGGGAGCTATTACAGTGGCCTGATGTGTTGAGGTCAGGAAGGCTGACATAGGGATGGGAGGAGCAGGACAGGACCTGGAAACCAAAGAAGAAAGTATCCTTTTATGCAAAACCAGTGGGTTCCACATCTGGGGACAATGGTCAAGTTTACATCTATTGAAAATTAGGGCCCAAAGATATCCAGAAAAGGGCAAGGAAAATGATCCAGACAATGAATATGGCTACTCTAAGGGCAGCCTGTCATAAGGAGGAAACTTAAATTTGAAAAGACCAAGGCTAAGAGAAGTGGAATAATCCAAGCCTGTGAAACTGATAAGGATAAAGACTTGGTAAACATAACCTTCTCTCCAAATCCTGACATATTCAAGCAAATAGCCTCCTCTTAATGCTTAAAATATCATAGGAATAAAAAGGTTTCAAAGTTGAGGTCATCTAGCCTTATTATGTTAGAGATGGTGAAATTCAAGCCTAGAGAGGGAGAGGAACCGGCTCAAGGTCACAGAAACTACTGGGGGGCCAAGGTCAGATTAGAGCCCAGGCCTCCTAAATCCTAGGGCAGGGTCTTTCCTTCTCATCCTGTGCACTCAGGAAGTCTAAAAGAATCCTACTTTTTCTAGGGTACAAACTCATGAAATGCATTATTTTAACACGTGATAAAGATGAAAACACCAACAGGGAAAGTTTTCACTAAAAGGCAACCAGCAATTATAAAATCTCTGGAGGACAACCACCAACTGGGGCTAAAGATTCTTTTACACACCCTCATTTTTTGGGAACATGTAATCCTTTGAGAGTTTAAAGAAATCTAGGTTTCCTCTCCTAAAAAATGCACAGTTACACATACATAGTTTTTCACATTTCAGAGAATTCTTGACCCCCTGAGTCCCACACCCAATTAAAAATCAGCTCCAGCAGACTCTTCTGAAAAAAAAGATTGCCTGCTTCAACAAATACACTCCATCTCTTAGGATGACAGAGACAATCACCCTGATTTTCCCCAGCAAAATACTGTTGGCCCAACACTATTTATTAGAATTCCAGACCTCTAGGTTCAAAGAGACCAGAGATATTACCTAGTCCAACTACCTCACCCCTCATGAGATATAGAATAATGTCTTGGGCAAATATAAGGAGACTAGAGTCAGCTTGCATAGGTTAGAATCCCAACTCCATCACTCACTGGCTGTGTGACCTTGGGCAAGTTACTTAAATTCTTTGAGTCTATGTCCCCATCTGTGAAATGGGGATAACAACTGCAACTATCTGACAGAGTGGTTATGAGGATTCAGTGAAATAATTCATATAAAACATCGCACCAGGCCTGGCACATAGTGAGTGTTCAGTAAATGCTAGCTGGCATTATTATTATTATGCATGTATCCATGCAAGTATTATGCACGCATCCATCCAATCCCCTCCTGGAGCTTTTGCTTGCACATGCCAGCGATGAGCAGCTCGCCGCCTCCTGAGCTGGTTGAGCAGCTCCAATTGTTACAAACTTCTTCCTATATTGCGCCGAAATGTGCTTTCTTGCAACCCCAACCTCTACCCCTGTTGGCCCTATTCTGCCCTGTGGGGCCACGCAGAACAAGGCTGTCCTACCTCCACCTGACAGCCCTTCAGACGCGAAGACAGTGATCGAGTCCTTCCTCCCCTTCCCCCAGCCTGAACATCCTCGGTTTCTTCTCCAACCCACAACAGACTGGCTGCGCTTACTATTTACTCCGAGGCGTCGTACGGCTTCCCTCACACATAGTCATGCAGGCCACACACCCCACCGCCACCACAACAGTCCCGACCCTCCCGCTCCGCTCCCGCCCGCTGCCCCTGTCCGCGGTGCTGAAGCCGCTCCCGGCCCCTGCGGCCTCGGCCCGGCCCGCCCCGGCCCCCGCCCCGGCCGCGGCCCAGACCCGGGCGCCGACCCCCGGCGCGCCGCCTCCGCGTCCCCAGCAGCAGTCGCCGCCCGGCCCAGGCCCGACCCGGCGCCGCCCCCCGCCCTGCCCGGAGGCCCCGCGCCCGCGCCCCGGCCCGGCGCGCCAGCCCCACCTGCCCGGCGA